>JAZGTI010009948.1:0-18235 GCA_036877585.1 Botia kubotai
TGTCTGTTGTCACAGAATGTTCCGGACCTTTGGGGATGGAAGGGGGGATCATTTCGAACCAGCAGATAACAGCGTCCTCCACACACAGAGCTCTGTTCGGCCTGCAGAAGTGGTTTCCATACTTCGGTCGTCTGAACAAAAAGGGGCTCGTCAATGCCTGGAGCCCTGCAGAAGGAGATCGGTATCCATGGATCCAGGTAATTGGACCTCTTTTTGGCTGCATTATCAGATCAATGTTTTTTATTCAAAGTCAGCCAGAAATTGATCACAAAAGTGAGTCAATATACTTTCTAAGGACACCTGCACTGTGAACAATTCGAGCATGTTATTCTGATGGAAAGAGTTTGTCCTCACAATCTTTCAGCTAAATGTAATAGCTTGCTTTGTAACAACTGTCCTTTCGAACTGATTTTAAATACGTCCTCTTATTTGTTAAACCCTTAAAGCAGGGGTGTCCTATAGAGTTTAGCTTCAACCCTAATTAAACACGCCTGATCCAGCTAATCAAGGTCTTCAGGATTGCTAGAAACTTCCAGGCAGGTGTGCTGGAGCTGGTTGGAGCTAAACTCTGCAGGACACTGGACTTCCATCATTTACTCACCCTCAGATCATTCCAAAACCTGTATGACTTTTTTGCCTCTGAGGAACACAAAGTAAAACATTTTGAAGTATGTTGGTAACCAAGCAACAGTGGCACCCGTTGACTTCCACTGCATGGACATAAAATACACTGAGACGTTTTTCAAAATGTCTTCTTTTGTCATCATGGTCTCCACCAGAGCAAGCTCTGATAGGGAGAAATTATTGCTCCGCCCCCCGGCCCAGCAGGCTTCACTCATTCATCTTGTGAGCTGAGCTGCTTGATTTTCTGCTGTCCCCTCACAGATAAATCTTCAGCGCGGGATGAGGGTGACCGGCCTGATAACACAGGGCGCCAAGCGAATCGGGAGCCCTGAGTATGTGAAGTCATATAAAGTAGCATACAGTGAGGATGGGAGAGCCTGGAGCGTGTTTAAAGTCAAGGGCACGGATGAGGACGTGGTAAGACAGGACACAGTGCTCGTTCCGCGTGAGATGACGGAGCCCGCGGGGAATTCTTTATAAATGAAGTCAGTTTAGGAACGTCTCCTGACAACCTGCCCCTCTTTTTCTATTTTCATTATCAAACTTTCTTATTCAATATATCTAAGACAAATCCAGCCAGAGTTTAGACAAGAGCTATATTGACATTTAAAGTAACAAATATGTTACACACGTTATTGAAATGTTCTAGGAACGTCCAGTTTATTACACTTTGTATTAATGTTATTGCTTGGTGTTAAGAATTCTGTCATGTTTTTAAAGCATTCCACTAATAATTTAACAATAACGTATTTGATATATGATATATATTGAGAGATCTTTGAAAGAACGTTAGCCAACATTCAGGAGAACGTTTCCTGTTAGCTGGGTAGATTAAAAAGGGGATTTCTTAAAATCGTACCTGACATATAAAATGTTAGTCTGTGATCCTCGTACCAGAAATGTATAAATAACACGTTTTTTTCCTCTTGTCAAATGAATGAACTGATAAATTCTGGTTTGTCATAACTGAATACAGATATTTACCGGAAACACTGATAACAGCAGCCCCTCCTCCAACTCCTTCAGCCCACCAATCGAAGCGCAGTACATTCGCATTTACCCACAAGTCTGTAGGAAACACTGCACCCTGCGCATGGAGCTGCTGGGCTGCGAGCTCACAGGTGTGTGTTTACATAGTTATATTCATCTCCGTCAAAGACATAAGAATCCCATCAAGATTTCTTGGATCGTCTCTTGTCCAGGATGTTCGGAGCCCATGGGGATGAAAACAGGACACATTCAGGACCATCAGATCTCCTCCTCCAGCGTGTTTCATACCCTTAACATGGACATGTTCTCCTGGGAACCGTCCAAGGCCAGACTGGACAAACAGGGCAAGGTCAACGCATGGACGTCCGCCCACAATGACCAGTCGCAGTGGCTGCAGGTGAGCTACTTCTCGAAATAAAGAACAGTGAGGGAATTGTAGAGTCATATTAAATCTCATGTTCTTACTTCACTCCAGTGACAAATAGAGGCCATTTCAAAACAAACTCATAAGTGGAAAACCACAAAATACATTTCAGCCACTAGAATTATTTCAGGGTCATTTTTATGTGTTTGGGGGGGATTGGTGTAGTGTGGACATGAAACCAATAAATCTTCTTCAGTATATCATCAGATTTTAGCCCTGACTTCCCATGACACATGACACATTTATGTCAGTACAATCAATAGACCGCAGGATAATCTTTCATTTCTCCTGTCATCCTCCACACACACACACAATCTCCCACAGGTCAACATGGGGTCAACCTCAGTGTCACCAACATCACTGATCAAGCTAAACCAGTTACCTGCCCTCCATGTTTTCTTTGCCGGTGTAATGGACCATTTCAGATCTGAGGGGCTGTTATTTCTTTAAATAGTCTGATACGCCACTGAACTGAGTTGGGAAAATTGTATCCAAGAGACCGGAATAATGTATATATATAATATATATTATAATATAATATATATTATATAATATATATATAATAGTATATATTCCATTACGCCTGCACGCTTACTGAGCTGAGCTCAGCCAATCAGAGTCTCCTGTGAGATTGCACAACTGCTGTGAATGCCTCTCACGTCAGGAAGAAGAACTCAAGTCCTCATGAAAGAATAATACAGAAGAAAGGAGAGAGAGAGAGAGAGAGAGAGAGAGAGAGAGAATATGTGTGTATGAGTATGAATTATCCATACGTTTTACACATATGGTGTATTTTCACAAACAATAAATGATATTAAAGTCAGAACAAAATGAAAATATACTATTCTTTCATATTCTTTATGGATTATGCAGTGTTTATTATAAATCATTTATCTGTGCACGTGCTTTGAAACGCCTACCTGTCTAAATCCAATCAATGCCCAGCGGGAAAAACAAGCCACGCCCTCCAATCCTCTTCGAATTACATCGGAATGATGTCATTGGTTGCAACTGTAGGTTTACGCAGAAATTTATTTCTAAAAAATGTTTTTTACACGATTCTATAAACTTTTTTTAAATGACACTTTTAGAAATGCGTTTAGTTTGTAAATAATTGTTTAATTTATTTCTTATATTTAATAATATCTCCTATTGGCCACTCCTGTTGTACACAGTTCATGTACCAGAGTAATCACTCAATATATCTATAATAACAAAAACAGATTCAGATTTTGAAGTTATTTGAAAACAATGTGGTGGACGTTGTTGTTTTTAGCAAAAATATGAACTCCAGAAGATCTAAAGTCTTATAATGAGATTCAGGGTGTGGAAGGCTGATGCTGATGAACATCAGGTCTCTGGGCAGAACCTCTGCTGAGGCGAGCAGTAATTTATCATGACATCAATCATCTAGTGAAGGACACTAAATTCAGTCAGTATTAAACCCATAACGGCCTGAGGGAAGGTGCCACCAAAGCAGGTTTAAGATTTGTTTTGTCAGTCAACGTTCTGAGAACACTCCCTGTTAATTGGGAAGCTACTTCCAGAATTGAACCCACAACTCCAAACAAACACTCTTCTTTCTCATTAATTCCAGGTGGATTTGCTGATTCCCACTAAAATCACGGGAGTCATCACTCAAGGAGCTAAAGACTTTGGCCGTGTGCAGTTCGTCGGTTCTTACAAACTGGCGTTCAGTAATGATGGAGAGAGATGGTCCATCTACCAGGACGAGAAGCAGAAAAAGGACAAGGTACGACTCCAGCTGAACCTGCTGTCAGTACATGTACCATAGTAAACATATTCCCCACCGAAACATCATAGTATTAATTCATGTCCATTTTAGCCACCAAAAAAATCGAACAATGCTATTATTAAACTAGTAATTCTTTCATTCCACCTTTAATTAGAATTTTAAATGTCTTCTATATAACAATGCCTGAATTCATGTGAGGAACTGCAACACACGCTGCCTCCCACACAGACATGATGAAGGACTGACATCAGCAGTAGCCGAGAGACAATTTCCCTCTCAGCATTTTAATGACAATCTATGACAATCAGCGTTGTGTCATGATGCTGTGTTTTTGACCAGATAAGCATCGCATTATACTTTAGTTTGAAGTATGAAAATACTGTGCTCAGACATCTATACACTGCGTGTGCGTTCATGAACTTATGAGTTACTGCACATCACCATATGATGTAAATCAGAAGCGTTTAGAGGAAAAGGCAGAGAAAAGAGAGAGAGAGAGAGAGATGTTTCCTCTCAGGCTAAAACTCAAACTTGTGAAATGAAGATGAAGGACAAGACCTTGAATTTTTGCAGTCACAAAGGGATGTGTTATTGTGCTTTTTATACACACACACACACACACACACATGTTGGCATATATGGTTTATGAGGACTCTCCATAGACACTTTTTATACTGTACGAACTGTATATTCTGTCCCCTAACCCCCCATTTAGATTTATTTTAAGCGATTTGGTTTATGACGACACAGGAAGTGTCCCCAAGAACCATGTTTGCATTGTTATACACATCATTATACACGTTTGTGTCCTCATAAACCACATACTCACATAGATATAATGGTTTTTATATTGTACAAAACTGTATATTCTATTCCCCCTTTGGTTTCCTTATGGGGACCAAAAATGTCCCTACAAGGTCGAAATTGCACTGGTATTATTATACATGTGGGGACATTTGGTCCCCATAACATAGAGAACAGCAGGACTACACACACACACACACACACACACACACACACAGTGAGGTGATGAGAGTCATGGTGGGGGGTTATTAGTGGTGTATTAGTGGGTAATGTATCAGTGCTGATGAGTTGTTTTTACTGCAGAATAGATTCTCTCAGAGGAGCAATCAGTGACCAATCAGTGACCAGCAGTGTCCTTAAACAAGTGCTATTAAAAGACCACAAGAGTGTGTGGCCGGCGAACGTCTGGTTCTAACACACACGATTGTTTGTATTAATGTACATTCTTCAATCACATCACAACATGATGACACTGTTATTAAAGCTGCAGCCCGTGACTTTTTTGGGGGTTAAAAATGAACAAAAATCAGATATTAAGCATGTCAGCAAAGAATATTAAGTTTAGCTGATCATAGCATTTCTACTGACACAATGTCCGTCTGTGTTATCAACAGATCTTCCAAGGAAACTTCGACAACGAAACACACAGAAAGAACGTGATCGATCCGCCCATCTACGCCCGATTCGTACGGATCCTTCCCTGGTCGTGGTACGGACGCATCACAATGAGGGCGGAGCTTCTGGGATGTCCGGAGGACCAGTGAAACGTTCTCCGCTGGAAAACTGACTGTCCACATTTGAAATGTTGCATTTGTAACGGTGATCCTTCGAGATGCATTGAGTCTTCGATTACACAACACAAAATCTTTTGATTACGTTCCGTTATGTGTTTATGAGGATTGTTATGGATTTTTTTGCACTGTAAATTGTCATAAGTACGACTGACTGCTTTTATTTGGAGTATAATAAGCTGTAATTAGCCGGCGCAAAACCGCTTAGGTTAAAGGTCACCTGCTAGAATAGTGTTTTGAGTTTATGATTTATGGATTTAAGAAGGTATATTAACTGTATGGTATATATCTTTTTTCATTTATTGAAATCAAAGAACTGAAAGAACATAGTTCATATTTGCAGGTAGATGGTGTTTATATACAAAATGCCTTTCAATATTATCATCTATTATCATGTATCTCAATAGGTCAATGGAAACGATGTAAATTCTATATGAAATTACCCTGTTTACTTTTTACTTTTCACATTCCTGTCTTGCCGTGAATGACAGCTACACAATGAGTCCATTAAAATGATCTGTCTTCATAACCTCTCATCAAATTTGACAAACTCGCGCCGTCTTTGTAATAACTTTCCTTTCGGCTGACGTCACCAAGGCAACCAACAGATGCTGGTAATGTGTCAGCGATAGTTGCATAATGTTTTTAAAATGTTACACTGACAATTTAGGAATGACGTTTTAATATACGACATATAACCTTAATGAAGCATTCTACTAATGTTACTGCAAGAACGTTTTTGATAACTTTAAAGGAACTTTTAGAGAACATTAGCCATTATTGTGAGAACGTTCCCTGTTAGCTGGGATTATGTTTAACAATGATCTTTGTCCATCATGAAAATAAACAGTACGTCAATTTGCATATCACAATATCTTCACATTTAGACTATGTTTTGAAAATCTGTAAATACAATATGACACAAAGGTAGTTTTCTTATAAGCATATCTACACTGGCTTTTAATTTGTCATCACAGTATGTACAGTTATTAACAGACCCGAGCATATTGTACTTACAGTGGGTTGTGTTATTTAACTCTAAATGGTGACTTTAAAAATAAAAATGAAACTGAAGTTGATGTGTGTGAATATGTATGAAGATATTTCCTGTTCTTTACGACTCTTTTCATTTTGCTGATGGTTTCACTATTTACAACTCAGCAAGCACAACAACAGCACAGACAGTCTGACCTTTTCCAAAACATGTGACCAGCAAAAGCTAAAGTTGTGTTAGCTGAGCTGCAAACTTATGCCAGATTGTTCAAAGATTGTTTATGTGGATGTGTTTAATCTCTGATCTTGAACATACCGGTTTAAGATGATCAGAGGATCAGGGGAGAATGGTAGAGTAGCTGTTTGCCTGTCCAGCTTTAACTAGCTTGACTCAAGTCTACTAGGTCGAAATCAGGTTCATGATCTGGTTGATCGATCATCTAAATCAGCTTGGATCAGCTAAGGAGCAAAAATCACTCACCTGAAACAACAAGAACTAAGATTAAATCAGCATGAACGAAAGCAAGACAGAAAGACAGACAGACAGACAGACAGACAGACAGAGAGAAAGACAGACAGACAGACAGACAGAGAGAAAGAAAGACAGACAGACAGAGAGAAAGAAAGACAGACAGAAAGACAGACAGAGAGAAAGACAGACAGACAGACAGAGAGAAAGAAAGACAGACAGACAGACAGATAGATAAAAAGATAGATGGGATTATTATGCCTTCATGAACTCGTGGAACTCTGAAAAAGTTCCTCATCTATAAGGACATGTGACCTGATAACACACACACACACACACTCACTGATCCGAATTCTAAATGTGCAAAGATGCAAATCGACTGTCAGCATGAGAGGGATGGGAAAGTGTTTCGGGGTTCACACACAGCGTGGTTTCATTCAAATGAACATAATCCAAACAGACAGCTGTGATAAACAGCAGATACTGACACCATTAACACAACATCCCCCTACAACACACACACAACTGCTGCAGTTCACGGCTGTGTGACATGCTGTATTCCAACCCATCCGGAAGCTTCTGAGGTTATTTCACAGCTCCGGTCTCTGTGCTGATGTGCATTAAACATTCATAATCTTCATAACGCCAACAGCGGGAGAACACAGCGCCGCTCTCCTTTCAGAAACACAAAATCAACTTCTGCTGCTTCGCTAAATGAGGGCAAGAGTTAATTTGAGAAACATGATATTTTAGTGTGCTGTGCTCCATTTGCTACCTACAGTAAATGTGCAACATCCGGCTAAAATACAGCTGAGAAATGACTGTGGCCACTTTTTAATGTGTAGTGATACTTTGAGAATCGGAAAAAGGAATCATCACTTGAGGTCAAGTGGTAAACGGAGTGAAAATTGATGGTTATCTTGGCGTTACTGCTAAACAATACAGACTGGGTGGCAGTCGGCTACTAGTTAGACTAACTTAGTGTTAGACTGGAGGTCGTGTTGAACACTGATTTGTCCCGTACTCGCTCAATAACTGATTAGTGTTCATCTTTACCCCAAAAAGTTACGGATGGCAGCTTTTAAAAGGGACGTGTATCTGTGCAGTCATTCGTGAATTCGGATTGGTGGAGGACACGTTCCAATCCTCCGGGTGTAAACTGTAGCCATGCAAATCATTTCAAAAGAGGCCAGATCTCACGAGACTAACAGCACGTCACAATTTTGAGCCACACACACTGACAGAAAGCAGCTCTATTCAGAATGTTTGCAAACAAGCAAAAGAGCCATAAAGAAATGATCACGTAAGCTAGCAAACACATTATTAAAACATTCAGTCTAATTGAACATGGATCATAAAATTGATTCCTTTATCACTTATACTGCTAATTTAAATATATAATCAATGTTCTATAAACAACGGCGATCAGATGCTAAGGGTTTGGCCTTTTTAAGTTCCAAGTTTTCAAAACCTCTAAAGTTAAAGCAAGTACAGTTTTTCGTCATTTTTATTATAATACTGACGCAATTTTTGACGGGTAATTGTGTTAGTTCCACCCACAGCATGTAGCGAGAGACAGTACACGCAACAGCGCATGACTGCCATCTAGCGGTAGTTTCAGGATAACTCAGGTTCATTACATCACTGATTGTTTGTGCCAGGTTTACTATGAGCACGCACTAGGATTCAAACCTTATGCAAACGTAGCGTTTGAACAAATTGATATATATTTATAATATGATTAAAACATAACATGTCGCAACTCTTAAAGTGTTAAAATGTTAAAGCTCTTTGTTAGAATGACTTTAAGGTCATATCAACGCACACACAACCAAGCACAGAGATACAAGAAACAGTCACTCCTCTGTCTGTACAGATAGCCATGGCTTTATTCATCCAGCTGTCAATCGGAGAACAATCACCAGACACCAGCGCTGGAGACAGGATGTGATGGACAATCAACTCGTGACAACAGGAAGTGAGGACAGAGGAAACAAAGAGCCCCTTAACCGTCCCATCCTTCCACCTACAGCAATTTAAGAACGATCCACCTCAGACAGCCTGACTGACCAGATCTGCACACAATACCCATGATCCCAATTCACAAATATGGTGCTTAAAGGTACGGTTCACTCAAAAACGAAAAAGTCTCTTTTAAAGAGTAAGTTTTAAATTTTTGCTCTTCTAATCTAAGTTCCAGGTGTAACATCTCTTTAGAAACTTCTTCCTAGGAGGGGCGGTTAAACGTGTGTTCTGTGGTTTCAAAACCCCACGTGGGATGTCACCTAAATCGCATTCAGCCATCTTTAGCTTAGCAATCGAGACAAATAGCCTGTTCATGACATCCAGAGACAGAATGTTGATTTTTGAGGTGTGTGTTACCCTTGGGGTTTCATTGGGCTAGTTCTTGTGTAGTCTGCCTGGCAGCCCGGGTGTGCCTGCTGGAAAACTGCTGACTATACAACCAATTGCCATTAACACACGGAAAAACCAGTAGTTGTCGTTGTGGAATAACGTAATATTCATAAGTGGAATTGTGCGGAACAGTCGCACTACTTCACCTCAAAAGGTCAGACAAGTGAAGAAATTCGTAAGATTTCACCTAGCAACAGAATATCCTGTCAACCGCATAGCAACAAAGTTAAAATCACTCACCACTCACAACACCTTAGCAACCACATAGCAGCATCCTGGCAACCACCCAAAACCCTTTTGCGTTTTGACAGCAATTTGGAAAGGAGAAAGCGCAATTCATATTTTCTAACAAAATCAAACACATTTAAATCAAGTTACGTAATGTAAGGATAGATAGATACTTAGTGTTGTTTTCTGTACACCCTTAGTTTAAAAAAAGATTTTTTTGGCTGTAATAGTCTATTATTGTGATATCGTGTACTGTAATTTACATGCCTCTAAAGCATGTCTACTGTACATGGTACTACCTGACACAAATGACTACTGTACCTTTACATTACCTGTCCGTGAACAAATGTTTACTGTACTTTATACAACCTGCCCCTAAATGAATGTCTTATCAAACAATTCAGATTTTCACAGAATGCTAAGATAATATTAGCATACAGTACAAGCCTGCAAAGATCTTTAACAACATCTAAAAACCCAGATATGTACTTATGCTTTGGCCCTCGCAGCAATTTTAGCAGGCGAGGAAGAAAGTTAACCATCAATCTCAGTGGGCTACGCTGCTAAATTCCTGGAGGCTCAGTTTTCTAAAATGAATCAGACCTTGTAGCCAACATACAGTCTCTGCTTTCTAAGAGCTAACCTGTGCACTCTGCGAAGACGTCGCTCAGAGCGGCCGCATGCGTGTTTTTCCTGCGATCGCTCTGCAGGTATCTGCAGAAAGGCGTCTTTGTGTGGGTTGATTGTAAACAGCCGCGGCGCTCATGCGTGCTTCCCAAAAACGTGTGAAGTTTAAGCCCCGTCTACAAGTGGAGCATGAACGTGTTTCTCTGCACGTTTTTGGATGGATGTTTGGTGCTCGTGAACCCCACTGAATCTGCTTTGAAGATGAAGATATCGCATGTTGTTCTAAGGCATTATAAAAGACACAAAAGATCAGCGAGGACCGTGTTTTAAAAATATATATGATGGTGAATTTGGTTAACAGATTTGGGAAATTGAGAAAATATTTTTTGAACAAATGCAACAAAATGAGGAATTTTTCAGTGTCTGTGCAAAAAAGCACAAAACTGTGTCTAAAAATGCAAGCACCACTAAACACTTCTCTCAATTTGTCAATTTACATTTTCTGTCAAGCTCAGCTATTACAAAGTGATTGTAACCAAAGCTGCATAAAACAGCCATTAATCAATAAATAATGTTCACGACTCATTGGAATTCATCTGAAATAAACGCAGCACGCTGAGGTCTAATGTAACTGGCTGTAAACTAAACCAGAGCCAATAGTGTAAACTAAACCAGAGCCCATACAGTCCCCATAGAGATACAGTCACCTCATCTCCCTGTGCAGTTAACTTATACAGCCTCAGTGTTTATGTGCGTTTCTGCTGTATGTGCGCTTCCACAGCTAACAGGAAACATACTCAGAACATTGGCTAACATTCTCTCAAAGTTATCTCAATGTTATCAAAACATTCTAGCAGTAACATTAGTAGATCGTTGTTTTAACATTATATATCATATATATCAATCATATGTTATTCTTAAGTAGTTAGCGGAACGTTTTAAAAACACTACAGAATTAAACAATGTGTTCTTATAACCAAGCAATAACATCAATACATCATGATCACGAACTTAATAGAACTTAAAAAAACACGTTTAATGTTTCTGTTACTTAATGGAAATGTTAGGGAAACGTTCTTACAGCCTCTTTGCAAGCTGGGGTCTGTAGCTCGTGAGTCTGAGGGCGCGTAATAAACGGGATGTGTGTAACGTCATATTAAAACAACCTGGGTCACATTTTCGTTCCAAAGCTAAAATTGCTTTAAGGTGAAAGAAGTCGCCATAAATAGACCCGTGACCTTATCGTTATAAAATAAAGATATTCAAAAGCGTTTCCTTTAAAAGAAACGAGGGCACATCGTACAATGTTTGGAGCAAATTTGACCAAATTAGGCTACAATCGTAACTGCTGCCTCTCCAGTTCAATCGTATGAAAAACATTATGTGAACCGCTGCTCACAGTCCTAAATTTAACCATAACTGGTAACACAGACAGAATGACTCTAAAGTCATCAGAAATCATCTAGTCCTCATAACCAAAGTGCCCTAAACGGAAAGAGTTTATTAAGAATATTAACATTTCACTATTAGAAACACGTGACATCATGCCCCAACCTAACGTAATTTTCCCAAAAATTCATACTAACTTGTTAATGTCTCCACAAAATGCTTGAAACCAACGCAAAGTAATTGTTGGATACCCAGCTAACAGGGAACGTTCTCTGAACGTTGGCTAACATTCTCTTAAAGTTCCCTCCAGATAAAAAACTTTTGCAGTAACTCTACTAGAACTTTTTTATGTTATGTTATATATATAACGTTATTCTTAAGTTGCTAGTGGAACGTTTTAAAAACGTTAGCCAATTACAAATTGTTTGAACGTTTTAATAACCAACCAACAACGTTAATACAACGTCAAAAAACTGCACGTGTTAAACGTTCCAAGAACGTTCTTGTAACTTTACAACGTTCTTAGCAGGGAAATGTTCTTAAAACCTCAAACTGTTGACGCACGCAGTCGCACCTCCGCTGTGACTGTGTGACGTGTGTGAGGAGCGGCGCAGTTTGGATGCGGGTCTCCTCGGAGATCATTCAGCCGGACGCGCAGCGCTGCTTCACGAGGTAAGAGCCGCTTTCCACACGCTCATCTCTCTGTTTTCACACGCACAAAATTAAAACTGGGCTTTTAATTTGGAGCATTCAGTCAAAACAAATACCGCACCTGTATAACCCAAGATCCTCTTATCTTCTGCATGGTCGCATATTTTGATTCTAAGCGTCTTAAACGCGTTAACTATGGATTTTAATGAGGAAGCAGTGATTCTTAACTTTCACGTAAATTATTCCTAAACGTGTTTCCAAAATGGGTATTTATTAATACATATAAATAATATAAAAGTAGAACAATGATAAAATAATGATACAATTCCAACGTATTATTAGATTAGGGGACAAAAACGTTTCTTATTAAATGATTATATTGACTAACTAAGTTTTTCAAGAACAGGAAACAGTTTTCAGTTTACTCGTTACTTTTTTTATTTATATGTGCGAAGTTGACAGATAACGCGGCGTTTTTAATATCAGGTTCTCTCTTAAGTTGGTCTCTCAATTAGTATGAGGTCATTAAAACCCTTTTAGCACTCACTCCAGGACACTGCTGTTAATATTGTTATTATGTTTTTATAAGAAGGCTACAGTTAATTGTTTCATTATTGTGCTGTATGTTTTCGAATCAAAGTGTCTTTGCCATTTGCCAAAACGTTGCAATTGAATTGCGCTTATGATGACAACGTGCGTCATCTGCGCTCGATCTTTCCCTCAAATCAATCTGTGGTTTTTAAAGCGGTTGACCAGCGGTGGAGTCCATTCATTTGAACAGCCCCATTAACATGAACACAAACAACTTCCCCTTGTTATTTATCACTGAATTATGAGACGGCCCGGCTCCAAAGAGACCGGCGAGCGCAGCCCACATTCTGCGGAGAGAAAAGCGAGAACAGAAGGTTCTTACGAGGTGAAATGGACGCGTACAGAGGATGCGTTTCAATGCACGCAAAAGCACCAAGGAGGAAACAGCTGGTTAAACAAATTTAGGGGGCCGTGACTGTGCATAGGTATAAATTAATAATGCATGGCTTTATTTGACATGAATGAAGGGCTCTGTGCTGCTTGGAGAGCTGAGTTTGCCATCTATCGGTTTGGAGCGAGATTTGGTTACTTTTAAAGCTATTTAAACTTACTGTAGCACAACTACACAAACTTCTCCCAATGAAGAATCGGTTAGATTGAAAACACACAGAGGTTTGGTATTAATTGACCTTGCAATGCATGATGTAGGTTTGGGGTTAGTTGGGGTTAATCAGATCTGCCTGGCAGCTGTTTGGCTGCTGAGCTTAAGGTCATGTTACCAGATGTTTCATAGATGCTTCTTTTGGTCTGTGATGACCACGGCTGAACTTTGACCTTTCCCCTCATGACTGCCAGATCACATTAAACCAGTGGATTTTGTGGACTGGTTAACAGCTCTGGCTCCACCCAAGCCATCAGACTGATGTCATCAGAGAAGGTTTTCAGTTCCATAAATATAAGAGTATTCTTATGCTATATTACTGTATACTGTATTCTTAAAGTGTGTTTTGATTTGGTGACTTTAAGTTACAGTACAGCTTCTTCAAATCATTGGATTGGTTTCTGGGTTCCTTAAGCACCAGATCGTTGATACTGTAGTTCTTTGTGGATCTTGAGAAGGTTCTTCCTGAGGCAACAGGCCTAATTGGATCATTAATTTGTAGCACAGGGTGTGTTGGCAGTTATTTTAGAAAGGCCAGTTGGCATCAGGCCCTCTAAGAAACAACGCTCCACACACACAGCTTTTGAGGCTGTATGAAATACATATTGCAGCCCTGAGAGGAATGTTTCTTTTGGACCGAGGACGCCTGAGCTGGACATGCAAAAGGACTCTGTGGTTCATGCGACGCTGACCCTCTCTGAGGACACCTATGATAACACATTTCAAAATGGTTTCAAAATGAGGCGTAAAGCTAACAAACGCTGCTCGGTGTTTAGAGCAGATAATGGCCTCCATCTGTTTTCTGTTCAGAAACCGGCATTTCTGGTATTGCTTTGTGAATGCCGAAAGAAGGATATTTTTTATTGTCATTTTAATTATTTGTGAAAAACAACTGGGCTCACCAAAGAGGAAATATATCCTGGAAGCTGAGGTGGTTTGTTGAGGATGTGATGAAGAGACAGTTGGAGTTTAAAGATCGGAACTGAGGGCTCATTGTGCGCGCTGAGGTGGCGTGAGGGTGACATCACAACCCACGGAACTCTAATGAGATGCTGGGTGGGAAAACTAGCGCGGTCCGCCCCACGAACCCCTGGAGGAAAATATTCGTACTCAAAGAACGTTTATTTGTGGCACGGAACTTTGCGTTTAAGTAAACAGCCGTACCCAAGAGCAACAAGCTCGCTGCTTTACAGGGCTTGTTTAAGCTAATAAAGAGGTCTTTGTTGTTAAAAATGAGGTGTGTCATTTCTGGGCCACTAAATGTGAAGTGCAAAAATAATGGCTATTTTTAAAGTGGTTTCACAAACACTTCCCCCGTCTGCCACTGGTCGGACAAACAGACAGCGTCACCTCAAAGAAATGTGATTGGTTGAGCCAGGGCTGTTACGCTGTACTGGTTGGGATGCTCAAACAAATCCAGTGTTTGCTGGAAAATTAACATAGGAATGACTAACTCATAGCTGTCCCTATATATATATACAGTTGGCATAGGGCTCTGGAGCCCCTTACATTTTGGATGTGAGGGAGACCTCACCTGTAACAAATAGATCTGACTTATGTAATGCAGCTCATGAAACAAACTGCATGCTGAGTGAGAGTCAGACCAGTGCCTGACCCCCAGAGGAAACATATGGAACCAGTTTAAATGTTGTGAAATGGCTCTTAAGGCAGCTGGACTGGGCGTATTGCACTGGATGCTGAGGACTGTGAAATGGCCCGTTCAGTTACCCCATCGATGTGCCCATTTTTAAACGTGTTAGCACACTAAACAACAGCAAACCTGTAAGTGGCTCTTTATGTTCCTCCCTGTTTTCAAACATTTCAGAACTAAAATAAATTATGTAAAATATGACCTTTGACTTCAGTTAATGTTAGTGTTGAAGTTTAATAGAAGCACTGAAGGCAATTTAATAACCAGTCTGAAATCTGTTACTGTAAATAAATAGGGTTTATGTTCTCCAGTTGTCTCTTGTGTGTTCTGCAAACGGAGTGTCTCGTCTGAAGAGAGGACCTCTCACTGAGGTCCTCGCTCACTGACTGATGTTACGGAGATGAAGGGTTGCTGAACGCTTTGCAGAATCAAACATAATCATTAAACGTGAGTCATTAAAATCACAGGTTCAGCATCTGTTTATCTCCCAGGTCATTTCTGTACCTGAAAACTATCATGGCCATCTGTGTTGGTCTTCTGGAGACTCGGCAGGCTTACCGCCTCAGGCGCTTTAGTTTTATGACCAGCAGAACTTCCTGGCAAGCATAAATAACCCATTTAACAAACACAATATGTTTCAAATTCTCATCTGTAATGCGTAGAAATGTAATTAGCTGACATAAAGCATATTAAAGTCCCTTCTGATATCTGTGCACTATCAGGATTTTTTAAGTAACTATATACTGTACTGTGAGTTTACTGTAAATTTACGACAGTACATCTGTGCTTACTGTTTCAGAAATGATGAAACGGAGTGAAAGCTGATGAGCTTTTATCTTGGTCGTCTCCTGCAGGCTCATTCCTTAAAATAATGCAAACAGAAGCTGCATCTTAACTGATTATTGATTTAGGACTCAGTTGTTAAACGTGTCACAATGCTCTGTTGTGATGTCTGCGGTTTCCCAGCAAACAGATGATTGCTTGGTTGTAAGAACGTTATTCAAACATTTTTTAATGTTGTAACTTTTTAAACGTTCCACTAACAACATAAGAATAACATTTTTGATCGATCGCATATACAATGTTACAAAATGTTCCAGGAACGTTATTTCAAGAACATTTTTGATAACTTTAAGAAATCTTGTTAGCCAACGTTCTCAGAACGTTAGCTGGGTATCCGGCGCATTTGATCTGCTCACAGTAAACACATGCTAAAGAAACACAACCAAACACAGGAAACATTTTATAGTAACACAAAGCAATCAGAGACGAAGACTCAATTCAAGCGCTTAAGAGATTATGTTTTGGCACGTTAGCCAATGAGGTCAAAGGGAAACGAGACTCCGGCCAAAGCAGATCCAAAATCTTTTACACAGCTGCTCGAGAACCAGAAGGTGTCGTTGGGTGATGAAATAAACACTCAAATCAATGACAGTTGTGTAGTCACACTTTGTGTTATATCAAATTGTGTGTAGTCTGCAGCCCTGCCCATGTCTGATGGTAGCAGAACTGAACTGCTCTGATGAAACACTATTTTTATTGTCTTAGGAATAAGGTTCTTTCTGAGCCAAACTGTTTGCATTAAACAGTTCAATTTACATTAGAAAAGTTCATTGCAGTGCAGCGGTTGTTAAACTGCTTTTAAGCTTTTTAATAGTCACTTGCCTAAAAGCCTATTAACCTTAACAATTTAAATCAGTTACTGAACGTCTGAAAACTGAAAGGTTTAAACTTTGTAGAAAGGATTTCCAAACGAGGAAAGTTCTGTAGAATTCCTGGTACAGTCTGGTTTTGAGTTAAACAAACATGTTAAAATGGGATAAAGTCCCAGATTTTGTTAGCCTTGTCCGGCCGTTCATATTTCACTCCAGTCCACAAGTGACCCGAACACACCACTGTTATCATTTCAAACCTCAAACCTGGTTTCTT
The DNA here is from genome assembly GCA_036877585.1 of Botia kubotai. Taxonomy (NCBI): domain Eukaryota; kingdom Metazoa; phylum Chordata; class Actinopteri; order Cypriniformes; family Botiidae; genus Botia; species Botia kubotai. The sequence goes on from JAZGTI010009948.1 coordinate 16,934, forward strand.
CAGATCAAAAATTGGCTTTATCTCCATGCATTGGCAGCAAAGAAACAATCTTCATTTGTTTCTGATTTCAACTGCAGGATTTAATGTCAAGGCGGTAACAACAATCTGGATTAAACCTACAAAAACAAAAGAAGAAAATGATTAAGAAGCATTGGAACACTGAGTCAGTGTTTACACTGGACCATCTTAAAGTGTATTCACCGATTAGAATTGAAACCGTTTCCTAGAAGAGACGCTCTCAACTTGAGCATGACTAAAACGCTTCTGATGGTGATGTGAATTTGTTGGTGGTCTGACACTGGTTCTAAATCACTCCCGTCGTCTGATGAACTACAGTCGTGCGTTTAAGGCGTTCACACACGTTTTAAAAGACATGGATTGTTTTCCCTGAGCTTGACCTCACTGAACACAAACGACAGTCACAGAGGAATGTGACTGGTGACATTGTTCTGTGTCAACAACAGAGTTGACTGTCTGTGTTTGGTTACCATCACCCCTCAAAACACAACATGTTTGACAGTCGTTACAATTAAAATGCCTTGGGGTTATTGGGTGGGAGCAGATTCTTCCAGCTGTAACAGTTTTGTCATAAAGTGCCTCGTGGGACAGTTTAATACAGCAAATCTACGCAGCACACTGGCCCTGCCTAATATGTGATATATTACCTTCTTGAAAAACGTCAAGTACTATTGCAATGTGTTTTGTTTCTTCCACAGACGATGTGTTATTGCAGCTGTGCCAAACAACATATTTCAAATTCTCTTGTTCTGTAGGTTCAAAAATATTAAAACTGAAACATACAGGTACATACATACATACTAGGTAACCTCAAGTAAATGACTAGTCTACTGTTGGACAACCATTGTAAGTCAACTCCACAAACTATTCTTGTCCTAAAACCCAGCTTACAAGTTTAGGTTGTAAGATCATTTTCCTAACATTTCCATTAAGTAACACAAACGTTAAACACGTTATTTGAAATGTCAGTTTTTTAGATGTTGCATTAACGTTATTGCTTGATTATAAGGACGTTTTTTAAACATTTTTACTTCTGTTTTTAAAACATTATCTAACAATTACAATAACATTTTTGATATATATGATATTTAACGTTAAAAACATTCTACTGTGTTTAACAATTTTGATAACCTTGAGAGAACTTTTAGAGAATGTTAGCCAACATTCTGAGAACGTTCCCTGGGCAATGTACCTATATGTACTGTGGTCAGTTATCAGAGGGGAGGGCACTGCATCTGCTCGCTGTTATCAGGGGCTTCCTGTTATGCGTAATGACTATTTGCA
>JAZGTI010009949.1:0-18230 GCA_036877585.1 Botia kubotai
TGACTTGCTGTAAATGACATGCAGTGTGTTTGTGTGTGTGTGTGTGTGTGTGTGAGACAGAGAGAGAGAGAGAGAGAGATAGAGAGAGATTGTCTTCGTAACTGCTAGGAAGTCATTCTCTGAAACACAAAACCTTCTGCCAACAGTCAGAGCTTGTTAATGGTAGATTAGATGTTATAAAACCAAACATTTATTAAACTAAAGACAACTGACACCTGCATTAAGCAAATTCTGAGTAAAACAGACAAGCTGAACTGGAAGCACAAAACTTATAAAACAAAATTCCCTAATAAAAAAAATGACATTGCTTATGTATTCTGCATTAAATAATGAAATCTTGTAGTCATAATTTAATATGATTTCTTATTCCCCAAAACCCCTTTAGGCAATGCAACATTTCTCAGTCATTTTAACATTTAATTTTTCCCCACCTGTCACTATAAAGAGACAAAAACCTATAATTGTACAAAGCTGATACCATGTTTAACTAAATCATTTACCCAAAAGCCTGAAATTGTAAATTAATTAATCAAAAATGAAGCCTGTTGAAGTTTTTTTGTGATTTCTTTCCCTTCCTGTTTTCTGTTGTTCTGTCTGTAAGTCATCTGAGCTGTTCTTATATCTCACTAGAAGAGAATGTGTGTCTGTCTTCCACAGAGAAACTGAGATCTCCAGAAGAGCTACAATCAAAGATTAGTTATCGTTCAGAACAGAGAAAACACCAACTTACAAACTACACACTTTATTATAGTCAAATATATGATGCATTTTCACTTTTGCTTCTTCAGCTGTGACTTAGAAATCTGAGAATAATATTCCTTCACACTGAACTCAAAACACTGAAAGCTCTGGAACATGACTGTACTGACTGAAACCAGGAACAATATTAGCCACGATATCCAGAAACCCAAGATGTGTTTCAAATGTAATCAAATATAACTAGCTGACACATGTAACAAGTCTTATACTGAAACTCCAGATAACTGTGCATGCACTGTGTTGTGTATTCTGTCATCTTAAAGGGTGGAGTACAAACAAACATGCTGTTTGTACTTTTGTCTTTAAGCAGTGAGGATTCTTACCTGTTGTGTAATCTGATCATCTTTGTAAACACATCAGCTGAACACATTCAACCGCACACAGGGGATTTCTGTGCTGTGTTGTTGAACACAGTCAAATATTTCAGTCAAATAAATGCAATGCAAACCTTTAACCCTCAGAAAATAACCTGCAGCAACAGTTTACAGCTCAATTCGGTGGGAAAACACGGATTTGGCAGCACAGTTTTCCAGCTCTCTGGACATTTTCACAGACATATTTAGGAAAACTTACACATTACTCTCACACGTCAGCATTGTTTTGGTATTGTCACTGATCAGTGATACTGTTGAACTGAACTGTATAACTGGACCATGAAGCTGAAGTTTAACCTGCATGACATTTGTCATTGGATCTTTGTTTCTCATGTGTCTGTACATGCCCTGGAATGTTAAATGAGTCATAGTGTCTGTTTTCCTCATTACAAATTATTAGTCACTAACATATGATTGATTGAATTAAATGTCCTGTTTGTAATTATATCCTCTTCTGCATATGGTCACCCATATGCAGAAATACAGTCCTGCACCTGCTGTACTGCTGTTTTTACTGATGAGTGAGGTGCAGTTACTGAAACTATTAGGAAGAGTGAGTTGGGTTCATGCGTTAATACATATATTTTGTATATTTTGATTTTATTTTAGATAACCAATTGCTCCAAAATCGTCGTGACGCAAAGTGTTTGCTGCTGCTGTTCTTTGTTCATGAATGTGAATTACTGTAGTGATTGTTATGTTCGTCAAACCCAACAACAAAAGCACACATTGATCCACTGTTGTGAGTGTTGAAAAATCATTTCTGGGACATAAGACAGTCACAAGCGAAATTACAGCTGCTGTTCCGCTACATGTTTAAAAGTAAAAAAAAAGGTCATGTGACTCTTTTAAAGCACTGTGGTGTATATTTGATTACTGATTTACAGTGGATGAGGATGTTTACAGAATAAGACGAACGAAACGGTCAAATTAAGCCACAGAGCATCTGTTCATTATTCTTTACTTACATGCAATCATCATGTTTACAATCTGGCGATAATGTTCAGACATACTGCCGGGCGGATAAATCACGGCAGCTTACAGGAGTAACAGAGTTCCTTTATTCTCGCTCCATCTGCTGATCAATCAGTGTCATTACAATCATCCACAGAGGAATTCCTTGAGTTCTGACCGCATTCATAACGCAGATGATGATGATGATGATGATGATGATGCTGTTGTGTGTGTGTCTGATGAAAGATTTAATTTTAACAATACAATGAACTGCATGAGAGATCTGATGAAACATTCACATAAATCATTCTGCAGGAATCTGTATATATTAATGTATACAGTTTTATTGTGGTTTTATTGTAGTAATAATTGTTGTAATGGTATTGATGGGTTGTTTTGATTCTGTTATTATTTTTAGATCATGAATTAAGATCAGACACGTTTGGATTAATAAAGGATGATAAGATAAATAAACGTCATTATATCATTTATAGCGAAACATCGCTGAAGCATAAACAGAAGATTTTCTTGTCTGTCCTGTTTCTCAGTCATATGTTCATTTCACCACAAACTCTGTGTTAGTCTTTTGACATCAGTATGTGAATCTGTCATTTTTACATTTTAGTGCATACGGTTTATAAACCCGAAAACACTTCTTTCTTATGCTGTTTGATGCACAATGTATATGAGTAAATGTTACTCATAAAAATAATTTCTCGGATTATTAATAGATTCATTTACGGTTGTTATTTCAGCTTCACCTTCATCCAGTAAACACACACACGTCAGTGAGATAATGAACAAATAATTTTCTTTAGGTTTATTTGATTTGGTTGTTTGAGGAATTTAAATGGCAGTTTTATCATGTCTGTTGCTTTATATGTAGTTTTCCTTTCTTAATTAATTTGAGCTTACATCTCCAGGACCCTGTTTGTATAAACTTACACTTTATCTCTCATGTGAGGAAAGTTCTAAAGTTCTTACTGACCAGAATGAAATATCAGCAGAATGAATTACCTGCAGATGTTTGTGAAGGAGAAGTACAGGCCAGAGGAACAGGAGAACCGATTTGGGCCATATAACATTTATCATGAAAATCCTGAAGTTACAGCAACTGACACTCGAGAGGCTTGAAGAGAAGAGCCTTCAAAACATCAGACAACATCCAAACCACAAGGTGTGAGATCACCAGCAGCAGAGGTGTGTGTAGACAATGAATTTTTGACAGATCAGGAAGAAAAGCAGATTCAACGTTTGGCTCCAGTGAAACCAGCCGTGCCAGTCAATCCAGAATGCGGCCCAAAACGGTACTGCCCCTCCCTCCTCTGAGCCAGAGAAGGTATCACACGATCATCTGGAGACTCGGCTTCGCCTCCTGGCTCCACATCACCCCAGAGGAGAGAAAACACTAGGAGAGGACATCAGAGAAGCACGGAGACCACCATGCTCCACTCTCGAACACACACTTCATGAAGAGACAGAGGATCTAGTCACATTGCTCAAAAGAACACAGAGTGGTGAAGGTCAAGAACTTACACAGTGCTGTGGTCTACCCTGAGCCTGGAGAAGATCATACATACATACACCAGAGAGGAGACCTTCAGAGAGAGCACAGACGCAGGACACAAGCAGAGCTTGACAACAGTAAAGACATACACATGAGATAACATCAGAACCTTCACTGGCAGAAACGTGCTGGAAATAGGTGAAACCACAGCTGTGGGCAGCAGAGAAGATCTGCATACTGCAGAAGTTCACACTTTCCAGCAGCACCTGATTACAAGCAGGTGTATTCCAGGTGACAGGTGAGACAGAATACATTGTGTTTCTCTGTAGAATATCTGTGTGTGTGTGTGTGTGTGTGTTTGTGTGATGATTAAATGGGCAGCTGAAAGAGTGTGAGACGGATCAGTAAGTTACATCTTACTGAACACAGAACAGAGAACAAGCTGCAACTCTCAACACTCATTCTTGTCATGTAGCAGTTGTAGATGCAATTGTTAGCCAATAACGGCCCTCGATTACCTTCTTCTTATTCGCATATTGATCTTACATGGGGCAGTTTTGCCTACTGGTTAGTGAGTCAGGCTTGTAATCAGAAGATTTCTCATTCGATTCCAGCGCTGGCAGTTAGTAACTGAAGTGCCCTTGACCGAGACACCTACCGTAACTGTGCTGCCCGCTGCTCCGTGTGTGTGTATGTGGTGTGTGTGTGTGTTGTGTGTGTTCACTGCTCAGCACTGATGGGTTAAATGCAGAGATCACCCTTCAGGTACGGCTCACCATATCTGACACTTTCATTAACACCTGTTACGAGCAGATTGTGTGTCATTTTTAAGGTTTTCTGCAGCTAAACAATGAAGATGTGAAAGGATGGAGAATGGGCGACCATGACTGATGATTCTGACTGGTTAAATGTGACCTTTTCACTGGTTTGTTTAGTTTACGTTTAGAGCAGAGTAAACTGTCAGGAGTGAGACTGTATAATGTACAGTGACATGTACAGATGACGCGGTGTGTTATTTCAATGATTTATCTCTTTAATTGATTCTGCAGAATGTGGCAGAACATGATGGACAGAACAGAGCTTGGCTGTCAATCACCACAGAATGGCGACACAATGCTCTGGAAATGAACATGAACTGAGATATACGCCCAGAATGTTTAAAAACTTGTTTTTACTGAGACAATGTCATTTATTAGTCATTAATTAGTGGAATGTATTAAAGGTGTAGTGAAGGGCTTTATTTCAGAGAAGCAAAAACAGCATGTGATGCCCAGTTTGACCAGCAGGTGGTCACGACACCCATTTACTGTGATTGTGTCAGAGCGAATGTGGAGCTGAAGTGAAAAACTAAATATGTTAGAAAGACTTTTGCACTTGCTTTTATAGTCTGTTCTCTGATTTGTTAATAAATGCAGTCTTATTCTTTTACTGATCGTGCCTGTCATTTTAATCTAAATGTTTTTAGGGAATCCTGACCCTGGATCAGACACAAACATGAGCTCTAGCGTTGCGCTTCTAAATGCAAAACTCAAGCATCCATCATCCTCTCAGCAGGCCAGAGAGGTGAAAGTGTGTCTGGTTAACACTGACAGTACGAGCAGTCTGGTGAACTGTGACGGTTTATCACACAGAATTGGGTTCAGAGATCGATCAGAACCGAGCACAGCCAGCCCTGAACTTCGCAGACGGTGGTGGAGCTTTCATTCTGACCCAGAAGAAAATCCCTCCAAAAGCTTCCCTCCTAAAGTCACACATAGCTCACACCTGCATTCCCCTCAGCTGTCCCTCAGCAGTGACTCCACCAGCATGCACAAAGCCCCGCCCACTTCTTTCTGCTCAGATACCAACAGCAGCTTTGGCGACAGTAGCTGGAAAGTCACAGAGAGCAAAGTTCACCTGGGAAGTGCGAGTTACACCAGTGGGAATAGCAGGGCGGAGCTTAGCACACCTGTCGGAGCGAGTGAGGGAGAGATACGAGAAACAGGCTTTGACTCACAGGCAGTTTTGGATAGCAGCTTGGTGATCCGGGAGGAGGGAGATGACTGGGATGTGTTTCAAGCTACACGTGTAGAGCTGAACTCTCCTACAGATTCTGAGCCTGAGTCCATGGTTCCCTCCTCATGCTCTGAGATGGACAGCCTGGTGGACACGCTGAAGAGCATGGATCGACCGATCCGTCAGCGGGTTCAGCGCACACCATCCATCCCTCCCTTCTCCTCACTGCCACCTATCAAAGAAGATGCGCCCATCTCGTCCCCCAATCGGATCTCACCTGTTACTGAGCCCAGGAAGGTTTTGAGTGGAGTATTCAGTTTGCCTTCAGACCTGAGACTCAGCTGGAGTTCCCCCAAAGACATGCAATCTCCTCTGACCATGATAAAAGAGCAGAAGTTTGGAGAAAACCCGAGTGGAGGACTTCACCCGCCCCGGCGAGCTTCAGCACTGAACAGCATTGTCATGCACGGGGGCTCCGTCAGTGACCAGAGCCCCAGAGAGACCCCCACCAAAGGACTTGTGAATGGAGGCAGTGTGCCCAGTTCATCTCGTCTGGAAAACAGTCTGTTCTTCCAGCCACTCGAGAAGGGAAAGATCTCAAATCACTCCATCTTCCGCACAGCTTCTCTCCCTGACATCGGCTCCAGTCATGACCGCATCACTTTGGCCTCTAAGGGGACAGGCGGTCATCTCGGGTCCCGTTACGAGCGCTTCTCGTCCCTCACTGCTTCATCAAGTTCTCTCAGTGGAACAACCGACACATCTCGGATAAGTGTGCAACCCTCCATCCAACCAAACTCATCAACAGACACCCCCAGTTTCAAGCCCAGGAGCACACTGGAGCTTCAGCGCTCGCTTCCCTCTGAGTCCCTTCTCAAAACCTCACAAACTCTGAATCTTCAGCGCAGCAGCAGTGTCAGTGCAGCTGTCCGTCTTCTGACCAATGACAACAAGGGATTAAAAGTGAATCCAAACCCAAAACTGGAGCCAGAGCGACACCTAGCACTAAAATACCGAGTCTTCCCTGACGCACATGTGAGTATCGCTGCATGTCACAAAAACAAACCAGATATACCAGATATGACTGTCAAAAGACATTTGATTTTTGAAGACTGTTGCCAGCAGTATTAACATAATAAGTGTGAAGGTCTTTCAGTGGAGAGAGGAAAAATAACTTGTTTTCTTACTGTCAACAGTGTCTAATCAGCACTAATGTAACCGGACATGAAAGCACTTACTGTGTAACATTACATGCAGTGTGTTTCAGAAACCAAAGCGCGTGCTGGACGTTGACATGTACAGTATGCAGACACAGTGCTTTGAGTTTTATTAGTATGTGTAATTTTATTAGTCCCTGAGAATACACAGGTTAGTCAAGACAGTTCTGTCTTGAGGGTGTGACATGTATTATTGCTAAAGATTTAATAACAACAAGCCATTAAAAGTGTCTGTCAGTAAGGGAGTAGTTGAAGCTGTAAAATGAACACACACATTGAGCTGGGTTTGTTTATGTTGTCACATTACAGAGTGTAGTGATGTGAGTTATTAATATAATAGCTGTTCTGGCTGTTTTTGGCCATATTCTGGTGTATTTCTCAAGCACATTTACAGAACTGTTTCTCATGAGATCATGTTCAGACAAAAAGAAAGTCAGAAATGAAAACAGTTCAGATTTCAACAATAGAAGCAGTTTTCATTTTCCTGTGGTTTTCCGCAGAACTTTGACTTTATTACAGGAAATCTCTTGAATCTTCTAATGAACATTTTTAAAATCTGCATATTCAATTTGCTCAGTCAGACCAGTGTTGGTATGTCTCAGTCAGGTCCTCTCTGCGGCTCAGAATCCACCAGCAGGGAAACAGTCAGAGGCAATGTGACAGTATTTGTCTGTTTAATTTTAGACCGGCTATGTGTTCTGCTCTGACACACCCTGTTCTGTTCTTTGTCTGGGCAGTTTCTTGCTTTGTTCTTGCAGGGAGAAAAACGATGACACCTTCATTTACTTCAGTCACATGTCAGTGATGAATATTCATAAGCTTTACAGATCACTGTCAGCAAACACACTTAACTGCTACAAACTTCAATATTATCTGCTTGAAGCTAGAGGAGATACAGTAGAGATACAGTAGATGGAACACAATTGGGACCTGATTGAAGCTGTTCCATGTGCATATCTGAAATATTCGGCGTTTCTGCAAAAATACATACTGTAGTTTCACAGTTTACAGTATGACTGACAGTTTATGATGGTAGTTTTATGATATCTGAATGATGTAAATCCTTTATTTGGCTTGTCAATAGAAACATCCCATATGCAAACAGGGAAATTTGACTTTGGCGCTTGTGTAATGTTGTCTCTCGTCTAACTTTGTCATGGCTCATTGCAAGCACAAAAGCATCCCACTCTGAAAGACCTGGAATATATACAGAAATATGTGATACTGTATATACAGTTACCCCAAAAAGTTACCTGCAACAGTTCTGCTGTGAGACATCTGTGGTTAATGAGACATCATCATCATTTACTGTTTATTTTTTAATGTTTTTAACTCTTACCTGTCGTACTGAATGTTTTTCTCAGCTCACCAAAGAAAAAGAACATGGAAAACTCAATCCTCGGCCTGGAAAGGTGAATCATTTCTCAATAACTTTATTTTTATTATCTGTTCTGGGTTATGTTTTATACTTCTGACATTCCCGTGTTCTGCATCAGCAGTCGTTGAGGGATTAAGAAAAAGTCCCTAGAAACTGGATTGTCAAGTTTATTCCTGAGCATTCCAGTCCATGTTTCCCTCCTCTGCCAACCAGTATCATTAATCAGTGAAAAACTGCAGCCCCAAGGTTAAAGAAAACAAAGTGGTTTGCAAACATAAAACAATCTGAACAGATGTGCTCTGAGTTTCGCTGCATCCAGCGTCGCTGCATCTGCTGCCCCTAGAGGCTGGGAGGGTGACATATGAAAAGATGCAGTCAGTGTAGAGAGGTGGAGGGTCTTTATTACGCTGTTTGTTTGTTTCTCAGATGTTAATCTATGGTGAGCCTGGAATGAGTGGACACAGGATGGAAGTGCGAGGTGATGTTGTGGATGCTACAGTGTGGGAGTTTACAGGAACCATTTTAATAAGAGTGATCAGAGGAGGGTGAGTGTAAAACAAATCCCCCATTACTGAGCATCACACACTGCTGGTAATAACAACTGTTTTCAATAGGAAAATGACATCAGAGGTCTTCAGTCCAAAACAAGTGTCATCTCTGTTACATATGTTCTCAAATATGATCCACATTTTGTCTTCTTGAGGTGGGTGTTGTATGAGAAACCCAACTTCAAAGGGGGAAAGATAGCGCTGGACGAGGGGCGCACCGAGCTAACAGATCCATTCGGACCGCCGCAGGAAGAGGTTTATCAGCAGAATGGAACAGCACATGACAGACATGAGGAACATGAGACTAAACCACAGATGAAGAGAAAGTTTGTTATTGGGTCCATGCGACAAGCAGTGAGGGTGAGACAGACTTCTGCGTTTATAGTTCATAAATATTCTGTCAAAAACAAGCACCTGTCAAAATATCTTGATGCGTAACATTATTGATGCTCACAAAATAGTCTGATTAACAAGGTTAACAACTGTAGACAGCTGGTGTGATTGGCCTCCTGACAGAGATGGACTAGTTATTTAGGTTATGAATAAATCTGTTAGTTAACTACAGTGTTGCCGTCACCTGTAACTTTCACTGCAGTCTGGAGTCACAGCAGAGATCTGAATGGCCCTATTGCGCCTTCCTGTGTCTTAAACGGGAATTGCATTCATATTTTGCAGTGCTTGGAAAAGTTTACAAACGTTTGCATAAGTAAATGGGAATTTTTTAATTCCTTCACCTTTAAAAACTCAACACAAGCAACTGTCTTCCCAGGATTACAGCATTCCTGAAATCAGTCTTTTCCCAGAAGACAACGCAGAGGGCAAGAAAGTCACCTTCAGAGACACGTCAGAAGATGCCAGAATTTTCGGCTTTCCGATCAAAGCGAACTCTGTGATCGTCAGAGCTGGACTGTGAGTGATCAGAGCTGCTTGTCTGATTTCAGAGTGCTGCTATTTTACTCGTCCCTGGAGACATGTTATTATAAACGTATAATAAATAGCTCATCAGGCAGGAAATAACAGCTGTTCCAGGTCTGTAAAAAACTGCTTGAGTTCTACTCAACACAAGTCAATGTTTGTTCCTCTGCAGATGGCTGCTGTTTGCAGAACCTTTCTTTCAGGGCGTTCCACGGGTTCTTGAGGTCGGGGGTTTTCCCAACCCTGCAGCGTGGGGTGTCACACACCCGTATGTTGGCTCTCTGCACCCCCTCAAAATAGTAGGTGTCCCCCTCACAAACACCTGTCTTCTAGTCCACTCATGAGTCTACAGCATGTTTGTGTTTGTTTGTAGGGGGAACCAAAAGTGGAGAACCTGTTTGAGGCCAAAGTAAGATAAAAGAATCAGAACAATAATCTAATAAAACTGAAATATTATTGGTGTGTTTTGTTCATGTTTAATGTTGTTCATAACAGATTGTGCTGTATGAAAAGCCATATTTCAGTGGGAAGAACAGAGAAATCTACAGCAACATGAGAGATTTCATGACAAGAGTAGACAGACAGCAGTCGTTGTTCATGTACAGTGCAGGGTCCTGTAAAGTGACTGCAGGATGGTGAGTACAGACTGACGGTGTGTGTCTGAGAGAGAGTGGACAGTGCTCTGAATCAGATGTGTTCTGCTGCTCTTTCTCTCCTGTAGTTGGGTTGGCTATGAGAAGGAGGCTTTTCGTGGTCATCAGTATCTTCTGGAGGAGGGGGAGTATCATGACTGGCGCATGTGGGGAGGAGTTAACTCAGAGCTGCGCTCATTACGACTCATCCAGACTGTAAGAAACACTTTCTCACACACGTTTTACTTCTGTACTGTTATTTACATAAAAATAAATCATGAGTCATGACACACGTCAGCTCAAGGGCTTGCACTGGTGTGTGTCTCTGTGCACTAGGACCTGTCTGAACCCATGCTGGTGTTACATGGGCAGCTGGAGGAGCAGAGGAGCACTGGTGAAGAGCAGACCTTTGAGGTGACAGAAGCTGTTGCAGATGTGGAGCAGTTTGGGTTCGGCATCAACACTCGTTCCATCCATGTGCTGAGCGGAGCGTATGTACAGCTCATCAGTAAAGAGCAGATAAATGTGCACTGATCACATGACACGTGAGTCACAGGAAGTGTTTGCTGAGGCAGTGTGAATGATCTTTCCTCAGGTGGGTGGTGTACTCTCATGTGGATTTCTCAGGGAATCAGTATGTTGTGGAGAAAGGTTTCTACAGTGCCTGTGCTGACTGGGGATCTGGAAACAACCGTATCTGCTCCATACAGCCCATCCTCCACGTGAGTCCTGACAGCTTCTCTCCTCAGCAGACGCTTCACTTCGCTGAGCACTAAACGCGTGACAGCCTGGGGGCGGGGCACAGCGTGAACCTTATCAGCTTGGCTCATGAATATTAATTGGCTTGTGGCTATATAGATAAATATGTTTAAATATGTGATGAATTAAAACTAAACAAATATTCAACAGTATTAATTGTGTATTTCAGTTTAATCCTAATAAAGACAGAATTCTGTTGAGTCTTTTATTTAAATGATGAGGTTGGTCTTGTGTGTTTTAGGCACCTAGTGAGAAGCCCAGCTTTAGAAATGAGGTAAGACTGAGGTAAAATGTGTAATTGAGAACGCTTCAGTGATGTTTGTTCTCAGTCTCTCTGTTGTTCCTCTGTTTCTGCAGGTGTTGCTCTATCCAGAGTCTAATTTCCAGGGTGAATGTTGGGTGTGTCACCAGAACACGAGTCTCCTGCCTGGGAATGTAACAGTGAGGTCCTGCAGGGTGAAGGGTGGAAGGTGAGAGTTTGGTCTGATTGTTTAAGCAGATGAGTTTTGAGTGTGAGACTGCATCAGCTGTCAGTTGATCACTCATCTCAGAAAGTACACAGAGACCACAATGAGTATATAGACACTAACAGTTCACACTCACTTTAACAACCAGAAAATGTTTAAAGGTACAGTAAACAATGTCAGATAAATGCAGTGGATGTTTGAAATTGACATCCAAACAAACATTTCATTGCTCCGCCCTCAAAGTAACAAATTGCTGATTGGCTACGTGATTGTTATGGTGTTGTGTGGATCGACCCAATCCACTGTTTAATTTCCTTTTACACAGCCTAGACTACATGCATACATATCTTTAATTTAGAACAGTGTGTATCTGTGGCTTGAATTTGTTTATATTTGGAATAAACACAAGTCGGTTGTATATTTTGTTATGTGATGCAATAACATTAATTGTAATGTTGTTTATTGTCATTTGTACTGTAGTTGTTATTGTTCTTGTAGTTGCTAAATGTGACATGTAGATAAACACAAACAAGAGTGACAGAAATATATTTCTGGTTGTGTTGCACTGATGTTGTAAGTGTGTGTCTTTCAGCTGGGTGCTGTATGAAGGAGAAGGATTCACAGGAGATCTGTATGTTCTGTCAGAAGGGAATTATCCCAACCTGACCAGCATGGGCTGTCCGACCGGCTGCCGTGTTAACTCTGTCAGAGCAGTTCCTGTGGTGAGCAGACAGATCATTAGCAACGCTAAACAAACCAGTGATTGTTTATGCTGCTAAATACCTTCATTCATTCTGTCTTTCAGACCTTCTCAGTTCCGTCGATCTCTCTCTATGGGCTGGAGTGTTTTGAGGGTCGAGAGGTCACTGTTGATACACAGATGACCAGCCTGCAGGAGGAAGGCTTTAATACACACTTCCTGTCTGTCAGAGTCAACAGTGGATGGTCAGAATGTGTGTGTGTGTGTGTGTGTGTGTGTGGTGCTGCTTGTGTACTTTTAGAATTAGTGTACTTTTATATTAGAAGTATATTTGTGATTGTCTACTTTATGTATACATGTTTCAAATATTGTGGGGGGTTTGTATACACAGCATATGTCTGTACATGTCATAAACGTGTCAGTATGTTCCTATAGCTGAATAGTTAAAGTGTGATGCTAGCAATGCCCGTGTTGTAGTTTTGATGTTCAGGAAATGCACATTCTAATATCCTGAAGTGTTTCACAATTCTTTGACTGCGCTTTGTTTTGATTATTTTGACAAAAGTATCAAATATTTAATGCTGTGTAATGTCTCTCTGTTCTGCAGCTGGGTGTTATGTGAACACAGTAACTACAGGGGGCGCCAGTTCCTGCTGGAGCCCATTGAAATAGCAAGCTGGCACAAATTCAGCTCTCTCTCCAGTATTGGCTCTCTCTATCCAGTCAGACAAGTGAGTAGCTTCACATAGCCTAATAAGAATACAATGACTGTAAAAAGGTGAGGTGTGAAGATGTCATTAAACTTACAGTAATATACAGCAATTATGGCACACAGATAAAGATGAGTCATGTCAAGAAAGTGAATACGTTTACATTTATGTTTGTATATGATACAGTTTGTAAACATTGCCCAAAATTTCAAATTAATTTCTGTAAATTCCAGTAATGTTTCTTACTCCATATATATGTAATATCTCAATATTTCATAAACTTTGAATTTTTAAAATGATTTTGTATGTGTTTGTATGTCTTTATTTTGTGTGTGTTCATGTGTTGCTATAGAAACAGAGACTGTTCCGCATCAGGAATAAGGGGTGTGGCCACTACATGTCAGTTCAGGGTGGGGTTGAGGAGATGAAGACGGGCCGTGTGGTCGTCTCAGAGGAGGTGGAGGGAATGACTGATGTTTGGTTCTATCAGAACGGGCTCATCAAGAACAAGGTACATCATACACATCTGCAGCATATTTACATAATGACCTGCTCTTTACAGGTAAATACAGTATATACTGTAAGTTACTGTTGTTATTCCCTGATCTGTCATGACATGACTCAGCTGTGTCATCATGTGTGACATGTGACTGATCATTTTATAATGATCAGGTTTATAGCGATTATAATGAGTATTATAATCTTACGTTTGTGAATGTTGATGGAGACTGTGTTTGTGGCAGCTGGCACGGAGCATGAGTCTGCAGGTGATGGGGAAAGCTGAGGCAGATGTGAAAGTGGTTCTGTGGACGGAGACGCGTGTGCCTGTGCAAACGTGGAGCGCTCAGATCAGCGGCAAAATCTCCAGCATCACCTTCCCTGGAATGACGCTGGACATTAAAGGTGAGACACAGGCTGTGTCACATCACACACTTCAGCCCAACAAAACAGTGACATATTTGAAATATGTGTGAAGCTGGTTGTTTATATTCTGATTATTGTTATTAATATATGATTAGATGTGTATAACGTGACATGTCAAGCAGTGGCCTGCAGTGTGATACGCTATGCAATCTAAAACTATTTAAAACATTTTCTTAGTCTTGCATAATTGTTATACATGCTATTTTTACGAACTGCAAAATATTTAAAAAGCGATTAAAAAGAATGACTGACCAGTAACACTTAAAACATGTTATATACATTGATAATGAATCTTAAAGCTGCAGTCTGTAACTTTTCTTGGTTAGAAATGAACAAAACTACATAACAGATCAGTGTTCAGATCAGTGTTCAGATCAGTGTTCAGATCAGTGTTCAGATCAGTGTTCAGATCAGTGGTCTTACCCCAGTTCACCACAGAATGTTTATAATAATGATTTATAATTGGTCAAGTTTCCCGGGAGAGTTTAAGACACAGAATGAGAGAATGAGTGTAATGAACTGAATGTGTTTTTCAGGGGGGAAGTCATATGACAGACAGCATTTAGTGATCCGAGAGAACGAGGAGAACGAGACTCAACAGTGGGAGCTTGAGTTTATCTAACCCCGCCCACCTGTCCTGGCTCCACCCATCCCCACTGCCTCGACCAATAAAAACACGTTTCTGTAAATGGACTTTTGAAGGCATGGGTGCAACAGTAAGTGAATGCAATGTGCATTCAGGGGAAAACAATGAAAGACTGTGTTGTGCACAGTGTGTGAGGTTATAAAGACAGACCACCATATAAACATTGAAGTGTTTGTTTTTGATTGGTAAAATGTGAGGCTGAAAACTGTCACCTGTTTTATTAAGAGATTTCACTTGTGAAACTAGCCGCGTACTTCAGACGCTCTGATCAGACCTTTATTTCTACTCTTTTATTCGTTGACATGGTTTTACTGGACGTTTATTGTATTGGGAATGTTCGGTATCAGTGGGAATGATTTGTGTACAGTCACTGCTGGTGTGTTTGCTGTTCTGAGGGGTTTTATGGACCGGCTGGTCTTTATCAGTGTAATATTGTTGTGTTATTTCTGGAATGCAAAGAAACTTTATTCTGTAACTTATTAGTTTGTGAATTATGTGGAATATTATGTAATGGGGAGTGGCTTCAAAAAGTATTGAAGTATGTGAGTAACATTTGAAATCAGTTTTTTCATATAAATCTTTGAAAATGGTTCATATTTATGTATTGATGTGGTCTTTGTTGCACACACACATTTAAACGTGTTCCTGTATGTGTGGTTTTCACACTGACATGAGATCAGATCGGTCATTCTCCAGCAGTGTGTGTAGTCACTCTCTGGACATTTAGTCTGGTAATTGTGAGACGTGTGCAGATTCACAGTCTCGTATGTCAACACACTACAAACATCTGTGACACATCTGACATTGTTGCTCTTTCTAATGAAGTCATTTTATGTGTACTGTTAACATGAGGTAATCTAACGATGTAAGTATGTAATTATTAATAATCACTGCTGCCTTTTCTCAGGAAACTGAACATTCAGCCATTTTGGAAGCAATTATTTAGAAAAAGTAAGTTTGGATAATGTTGGGAAGTCTAAATATCTTTTAGCACTATGTTATCTGGATGAGAATTAGGATTATTAAACATTGTGTGTATTTGAGGACAGAGAAGCAGCTGGGAATAAAACCCACAAGCTTTGTGCTGCTACCATAAAACTGTATGGAGATCATCAATATGTTTAACATCTTCACACTGTTGTGTTGAGTTCGGTCTCCGTCTGCCTCTCTCTGTCTCTCTCTCTCTCTCTCTCACTGCTGCTGTTTTGAGGTCAGGTGCAGTGAAGGCTGAAAGTCACGCTGCTTTCATGTCTTTGATAAGAGTTTAACTGTGAGACTTTTTGTTTGATTTGTTAAATTGCCCGTCACTCCTCTACATGACCTCAGAAACAGGATGTGTGTTACAGGAATTTGACCTTCGTCAGTTAACAGTGTGTCTGATGTCTGTAGCTGCTGTCCGGCATGTTTCATGTTCATGTGTAAATAATGTTTCAGAACCTGACTGATTGACTGAATGATTTTTGCTTTGTGTGATCAATCTGATAATTATGTTGTTCTTCAGACCTTTTCTGAGGGGCAGGAAAGCAAGAAACCTAAAAAAAACCTTCTAAATTCCCCCAAAACATGCAGGAAAAACAGGAAGCGTGGGGACGTAGTGGAGACATAGACATAATGGTTTTTATACTGTACACACTGTATATTCTGTCCCCTACACTAACCCTACCCCTAAACATGACCCTCCCAGAAACATTTCTGCTGTTTTAGATTTTCATTCTGTATGATTTATTAACAGCATTCTGTATGATTTATTAACAGCATTCTGTATGATTTATAAGCTTGTTTCCTTATGAGGACCTAAAAATAGCCCCACAAGGTTAAAATTTCCTGGTATTGTTATACTTGTAGGGACATTTGGTGCCCATAACGTGCTGAATACTAGTACACACACATACACAGAACTTATAAGCTGTTTAAGTGAGAACCTCCTATGAATATAATTATGTAGAATATTTATCTAAACCTACACACAGCCGTCAGCAGTGTTGATCATCAATGGATTTAAAAACTGATCATGAGCTACAAACTCATCATGATTTCTGTGGATTGTATTTCCCTCTACAGAAGCAGTGTGAAGGTGACCTCCAGCACAGGAGATTAGAAACACAAATACACAACAGATGTGTAAGACATAGACTGTATACGTTACAACTGATAAATGTGTGTGTACATACAGTGAAAGCACAATTCACCCACATCTAGAGCTGTTTAACTTGTTATAACTGAAATTAAACGAGTTACTGACGGTAGTAACGATGTGCTTTATGAATCTGGGCTTTATTATTTGCCTGTAAGAGCGTATAGAGAACACAGAGAACTGCTAAGAAACCTCTGCCCCACACTCACACTGGAAAAGTTCACCATGATCCAGGAGAGCTTTGTGTCAGTAGGTGTATCTGTCAGAGTTTATGGAGGACTTGATTAGAGGAGCATATATCTTAAAAAGAGAGCGAGTGGGTCAGGTTAACCGTATGAGTTAAATTAAAGTCTCTGAAAATGTTCAAAGTTAGTTTAGCATCAAATGTATTTGTAGTATATTATTTATTCTGCCTTGTGATCACTAGATTCAGCACTTCAGTGGAACTCACAGAGAATTTCAGCAATCATGCCCGACAGCTTGTTTTTCCCATGACATGTAAGATTATGAGAACCAGTAAACGTGACATCCCACTTAAATAAAGAGTCTAGAAGAGACATTCAGAAAGAAACAGAGGAGTTTAATGATGTCAGTAGCTGTTGTCTGTTCTAACTGCTGTTGGGTCTCCAGGAATCAGTTTGATGGTTTGTTGTTGTAGCTTGTTCCTTGACTTGGTCGGTTGATGTTTAACTAAAGACTTATCTAAAGTTTATTCAGGATAAGATGATAAACTGGAAATTTAAGGAAATGAAAAGTTAAAAAAAACTATTTTTGTATCATTGTCTCAAAGTCCAGGAAAAGTTTATTTATTAAACAACGAATCTCTTAATGTAGAACTGCAGTAAAATATTTCATCAAATGTTTCTGCATGTGTATCAGTATGTGAATGCATCATTTTTACTTCAGTACTCGATTTCTCTCAGCTTTATATTGAGGAATGTTCATACACACACACAAACACACACACCCCATCAACAGATAACATGTTTATTGTTAAAACTTCACGGTTTAACATTGAACTCTGGATGCTTAATTAATAGAAGAAAATCCCAAATTGTGAAACATGTTAATCAAACCTGGACCAAACGTTTCTCACCCGGTTTCATGAGGTCTAAACCTCAGATGCTGTCTATTTCAAATAATTAAAAAAGAATAATCAGTAAAGCAAAGGCTGTTAGTTAAAGAGTTTAACATCATGTCAAACATAAACTGAGCCCAGCGTGTCTAAACCCTTGACTAGTAGCATATGTACAGTTTAGACTTCATCAATTACATTTTGAAGATGGTTCCGTAATACTAGATGAATCTGTACTACAGTGCAGGTGCAGGCAGGTTTGTTTTAGTCCAGGTGTGAAGATCAGTTTAACAGCTGGTGAAGGAGAGCGGGGAGCAGACAGCTGATTACACCAGCTGTCACTGACTGGCTGGATGATGGAGTCGTCTGATGAGCAGTTATTTTAATGGTGGTGCTGGTGATGACGGTCGTTTGGCTCGTGTTGAGTGTAATATTAGTGGGGTGAGTGATGGTGCTCACAGATGAGTTGAATGAAGATGATGTGGTTGACGTGTTTGATGCAGCTGTGCTTGATGTATTTGAAGGGGTCACAGTTG
>JAZGTI010009950.1:0-18228 GCA_036877585.1 Botia kubotai
ATCTTCTCCGGGTATAACCAGTACATCAGACCAGTGGAGAATGTGTCTGACCCAGTCATAGTTCAGTTTGAAGTCTCCATGTCACAACTCGTCAAAGTGGTGAGTGCCCATAAATAATAACAAGGACACTTTTGGCACGTGTCTGAATTGGATGTTATGATTGCATATGACTTATGCTTTAAATCACCTTTGAGGGGTCTCAGTGTTATAGTACGCTGTTGGGACTGGTTATCTTTTCCTGCTTGTTTCTTTCATTTGATGTGTGTGTATGTGTGTGTGTGTGTTCTATATAAGAGATGTTTGTTTGTCTGTGTGTCTCATCTTGGCTACAGCATCCGGCCACATAAACTTGTAAATGAAAATTTAATTGTGTGTTCGTTGAAAAGTGTTTTATAGAGGAGCAGGGCTAAGATTTTGGTTAGTTTGTAGTAATTATAATCAGCTTTATATAAAAGTGGAATGCTGTTTTATGTAGATAGCTACGTAAATATGCCGGTGTATCTATTTTTGATCAGTTCTCTGCACATATAGCCATGTATTAGCTGCGTGATGAGTCCAGGTCATCTTCAAATGTGATGTGAATTGTGCTCCAGCATACTTGAGTTTTATAGGCTGTCGCTTCAAAGCCTCAGTGCAGTTAGACTGTTTCGTGCTCCTTGAGATTGACTTGAGATGTGAATGAATCTGTCAGTATGAATGACCCGAGATGAATGACCTTTCCTACTTTGCAATGCTAGGCTTTCAGCTTTCAGCTGTCATCTTTCTTTTTTGTTGGAATTTAGAGCAGCCTAAAAAACAAATCAGAGCATTAGATATTTACAGATATATAACATCGGTTCTAACATTTTCACAGTTTGAACATAACCAAAGCAAAATGTTCTTGTGTACAGAGCTTTAAGTAAATGTATTGCACTAGCGACAAATGGAATTGACAGGTCTTAGTATTTGTATTTAAGTTATTGATGAACCGAGTTTTAACAAATTAAAATTGTTTATTTCATTGTGAGTGTCCAACTAACTCTGGCTTCTTCACAGTTAGCATGTTAAACTATATAGCATATTTGAGCAAGATCTTTTGGTCCTAGCATATTTGCCTCGAGGTCTCTGTGTGCTGTATGCAATGCCTTCAGGCAAGTGGACTCAGATGGTCTTCAGTATCCAGCAGATCACAGAACATCTGCGAGGAACTCCTCCACCTGGAGAATGACTGCTTATGACAGCATGTTTCATCTTTTAATATTTATTTTGGGTGCTTTGGCATTTCCCCCCAGGTGATCTGTCTGTCCCTCTTACAGATTCTCTCTGTACCTTTTTCCTTAGGATGAGGTCAACCAAATTATGGAGACCAATCTTTGGCTGCGACATGTAAGCTAATACATAATTCATGTCTGTAAGGTTATTGATTCATTTAGATAACTGGCCAGGAAATGTTTGTGAACCTTTGATGCAGTTTATCACAACATTAGTTTAAAGAATTAGACTGTAAAACGAAAACATTTGTAGAGCTTAAGCTGTTTTCCACTATTTTCATTATTACAAAAATCAAGTTGAACCTGTTGGTGTAGCATGTGGATATTATACAATCCCGTTGGAATGCAAATGTAAGTTCAACATGCTTTGAATGGCTATAGAAGGAAGTGCATTTTATTATTTCCCATGAGACTGGTTTAACTTACAAAATAAATATAAGCTAAATAAAGCTGCTGTCACCTAATTAAGCAAATGAGTGTTTAGTGTTTACTTTATCATGCATTTAATTAATCTTTAAATGGCTAATTAATGATCGTGTTAAATCCAGGTAATCAAATTTAATGCTTAATTAATTGAGATGGACGCTAAGTAAAAGAAAAATATGTAACCAACTGACCTGAAGAACGAATAATGAGAGGAAATCTAGATCTGTTGCCAATATCTGTTAGAATGTCCTTTGATTGGCTTCCTAAAATATATTAGCCTGATATAAATATATTATCTGACTGTCCTGTCCTTTGTCATCTGTCCTTTCTGCACTGGCAAATCTGTGCTATTGTTTTGTCAGTCTGTGGGCCAGACCCAACCTTTGTTATCTAAAGCATAACAAACACATGGCTTATAGCCATGCCACTGAACCATATACGCTGTAACCTCTGAATACCAAATGTAATCGAACATTAAGGATGATGCATTATGCCTGGGGTTCGGTTTCAGGTTTGTAATTTCCTTCCACCGCCATTCATGTCCTAGAACTAAGCTATACACTTCAAGATGTTTCTAATTACTTAATTGAGAAGTTATGCGCTTAAAAATAAAAACAGATTTATCAGTCAATTTTATTGTCATTAAATCTGTAACAAGAACTAGAACAAATACTGTGGGCAGCACTGTACTGACATGATTCACTCGGTCAATACAGTTGTGTGTGTTGCAGCTGAAGTTAAAAACGCATATAATCATAATAAATTTCAGTATGAACTCACGCGTTTCAGCAAATTGAGGTTCTTGCAGATATTTTCAGCACTATACTGTACACATAAATATAATACTGTATGCTCTAACCACACATCAGCAATTGTCTCCTTTGTGTTTCTTTTTTATTTCTCATAAAAAAAATTTAAAGAAACATTTCAAACAAAGTTTAAAATTAATTGAGTCCTGAGTTCTCAGGTAAAAACACTTTTTTTAATTATTTTAATTTTTCAAAGATATGGAATGACTATAAGCTCAGGTGGGATCCCAAAAAGTTTGGAGGGGTTGAGTTTATCCGCGTGCCCTCTAACAAGATCTGGAAGCCAGACATAGTGCTGTACAACAAGTAAGCCTGCTCCATTATTACCAGTGTTTCACTTATGGTTTTTGAGCATTGTCAGTTTATTACCTTAAATCATCAATTATCTGTTTCTATTGTTGAACCACAGTGCAGTTGGAGACTTCCAGGTGGATGACAAAACTA
Source organism: Botia kubotai (assembly GCA_036877585.1). Taxonomy (NCBI): domain Eukaryota; kingdom Metazoa; phylum Chordata; class Actinopteri; order Cypriniformes; family Botiidae; genus Botia; species Botia kubotai. Next base: position 2,930 of record JAZGTI010009950.1, read on the forward strand.
AAGCTCTTCTACGCTACAATGGAGATGTAATCTGGATCCCACCAGCCATCTTCAAGAGCTCTTGCAAGATTGATGTGACATACTTCCCTTTCGACTACCAGAACTGCACCATGAAGTTCGGCTCGTGGACCTACGACAAGGCCAAAATTGATCTGGTGCTGATTGGTTCCACCATAAACCTGAAGGACTTCTGGGAAAGTGGAGAATGGACAATTATCGACGCTCCTGGGTACAAGCATGATATCAAGTACAACTGTTGTGAGGAGATCTACACGGACATTACTTATTCCCTCTATATTCGTCGCCTGCCTCTATTCTACACCATAAATATGATCATTCCCTGTCTGCTCATCTCCTTCCTGACTGTTCTCGTGTTCTACCTTCCTTCCGATTGTGGTGAGAAGGTGACATTGTGCATTTCCGTTCTCCTGTCCCTCACCGTTTTCCTCCTGGTCATCACAGAAACCATTCCATCCACCTCTCTTGTCATCCCTCTGATCGGAGAGTATCTTCTTTTTACTATGATATTTGTTACTCTCTCCATCGTAATCACAGTCTTTGTGCTCAATGTACATTACCGCACCCCTAAAACGCACACTATGCCAGATTGGGTGCGGCATGTTTTTCTTAGTTTGCTCCCTCGGGTCATGTTCATGGCCCGGCCTGAGAAAGATCCAGAGAGATCCAGCTGTACGGAAACCCATACACGACCTCGCGCTCTTCATGTACCAGGTTCAGTTGCTCCACATCTCCCCAAGCTGCACAATCTGCCGGGAAGCCTGCCACCCCGTCCTCATCTCCTCCTGTGCACAGAGCTGAATAACCTGAGCGAGGCATCAAAAACAGGGTCCGGCCTTCTGTGTAGAGAAGGACGGTGTACATGTTGCTGGAAGCAACACCCCACTAAACTGTCCATGGATGGGGGAGCAGGTGGCATCATGGGAAGTGGTGGAGGGGGAGGAAGTAGTCCCTGCTCCAGCTCGGAATCTCTGGACGGAGGATTTTTATGCGTGTCAAGCCTCTCACCTGAAGTCAAAGAGGCCATTGAGAGTGTGAAGTACATTGCCGAAAACATGAAGTTACAAAACGAGGCCAAAGAGGTAAGTTGCTTCATATTCAGTGTGATATTATTAGTTAATAATATACTTGACTAATAATTACACTCAACTTGGAGAGTGGCCTGGAGAGTTAGGGGATATCATTCTCCAAAACCAATATTTCTGTGTTCCATGGCAAAAACAAAAACTAAAATACAGACCTGGAAACTGGAATTTTTGTTTAATTCACTAAGGAAAAATCAAACTCATAGCTACACTTTTACTCAACCACTCTTCCCATGTTTACTTTTGGAATGCTGAATTCTGCTGCCAACCACACAAACAGAGCAAGGTGCCTTTTTATTTGCCGTCTCATTTTTTAAACATCTTGTTCTTTCAACCCTTTAAAGGTCCAAGATGACTGGAAGTATGTTGCCATGGTGATTGATAGGATCTTCCTGTGGGTCTTTGTCCTTGTGTGCATCCTGGGTACCGCTGGACTCTTCTTGCAACCCCTTCTGTTGGGTGAAGACATCTGATACCTTCATAGACACTTAACAGACATAGACATTAAATGTGAACCTTTTAATACATAGAATTTAATATCAACAACTCTAACTCGGCATTCTGAGGTTTTTGTAACATATTCAAACGCTCTGTTCAGAGCTGATTTCAAATAAATCAGTTTACGGCAGGGGTGACTCTGGAATCTCTGAGGGTAACAGTGGAGCAGATACTGTAGTCTTCATCACTATGGAAACCATAACATGGTTTCAAAGTACTTAACATCTCACTCCAACGTGTCACTCGTAATCTTTGTTTTAGTTCCTTATGAACGTTTTTAACATCTCTGGATCTGTTGATTATTTAGCACAAATATATGGATAAAGATTGTCTTTTTTGTAAGTATATTCAAACGAGACTCTCTTGTTAATACCTGGAACATATAATAAATGTATCACAGATTTTTACATAAATAATTTTAAAACACTTTAGGACAACAGAATGTGAAAATGCAGAAGCATTAATATTTTTTTTGTGTTTGTTGTTAATCAGTAGTATCAAAATGTATGTATGTACATCGTATGTATGAACAGTAGTAAAATGTTTAATCGTTTTGTTACATTAAAATTCTTCCAAGACTTGGTTTTAAATAGAGGCCTCATATGACATTATAAACAGCACCATCTTGTGGGTAATTTGATTAAGTTCCAGCCTATCAGACTTCATTTTGTTTAAAGATCCCTATACATACCCCAGCCACCATAGCCAAACTAAAGAGGTACCATCACAAATGAGGATAGTACACATGCTAGTGGCAACTAATGGGCCAATAGCAGCAGATACACATGTCGCTTAACAGTGGCACATTTTGCTTAACACTTGGGTAGAGGGGTGTAGTTGTCATTTGAGTGTGCATTTATGACTAAAATCCTTTGTTTGAACATTTATTATAAATTTAAATGCATTTTCATGTCAAAGACTTATTCGCCCCTAGCTGCACATTAATCATATAAAGCATCTGTTTTAATAATACATTATAAATCAGTTTGCTGTCATGCAAATGCATGTGAACAAATGACTGAGAGTTTACACACATGAACAAATCAGGTGTTTGTGTTAGTGACTTTTAGAGACTTAATGTAAATAGAGGAAATTTAGCTTCAAAAATTGATATTTGCAACTTGCATACAGTACAGTATCAGTCTGTTAATAACATAAAGTTATCCACCAATGTATACAATAACATTTTATTTGCTTTACAATAACATTTTATTTGTTAACATTGGTTAATGCATTAGCTCACGTAAGCTAACTATGAACAATATATTAATGGTAACAATATATTAAATATACAATATATTACAGCATTTATTATCCTATTAGTCTTAATGTTAGTTAATGCAAATACAATTCTTAATTGTTTGCTCATGTTCAATAATTGTGAAGTAGCTCAAGTTAACAGAAACAACTTTTGATTTTAAGAATGTATTAGTAAATTTTGTACTTACCATGCAAGGAATAATGCATCCTGTGTGAGTACTGTTAGTTAACTAAAGAGTTAACTAATGTTAACAAATAAAAGCTTATTGTTGAGCGTTATTAATAAATGCCAGTGCACATGTGGGAACGTCTGGGTTAAATGCAAACTCAATGCAAGACATGGGAAAAAGCCTACGGAAAATGACCTGAAATGTTTCGTGTCATATTGCCTAAAGTTATTTTGTATTCCACAAATATTTGTATAATTGTTTATATTTCAAAACCCATTTAGCTCAGTTAGAACGTCATACACTTTATAACAATAGATGTATATAACTTTTTGTGACATAAACAAAAACTCTGAAAACCTACAGAATACTTCATATTTAAACGTTTTCCAGGCTATGTTGCATTTTCTTAATTACTGTCTATTTAGATAATATCAGCATTTAGCCTAATTTAACTTTGTAATTACATTAAGATAGGGTGTTAGGTTAACAAGTTGAAGAGTAAGTCTGACCTATTATATAGTCTGGGGCAATAATTTATACTGTATTTCTGTCTGCAGTTTTAAAAAAAAACATTGACCCACAATGGCATTATATAGTCTGAAACATTTTCTTTTTTCTTCCTGAGAATTCTGCTAACTGAACCATTTGAATAGAAAAGCAACAGGTCTGCGTCTAGTTCCCACAAAATCTTTAAAAAACAGGTTTTCTGTTTTTACATGTATTCTAAAATAACAGCACATCACACTACTAGTTACAGTGGCAAGACAAACATACACAGTATTGATATACAGTATACAGTATATCATATGAGCCGGTGAGAAAAATCTGTGCAGTCTTTGTTGTAAAATTGACAACAAAATAAAAGTTTATTTTAAAGTTTTAATAAAACCTTGCAACTAATTTTAATGACAGGCTTCCTAGTAAAGCTTCTGAAGTCAAGTTGGAATCTGAGGTAAACATATTGAAAATTAAATTGCTTTAAAAATTTGGTGCACAATGGCTTTGGGCTAAACTGTCATAAGAAGGCAAAGTTTGTAAATCATACCTATGTTTTATGATACCCAAATGTTTTGCCTGTGGGTTGCTATGTAAAATCTAGTCTTTTATGACAACTTGAAATGCCCTGTGGCTAAATGCGCCCTGGGATCTGAATCACTCCCAAGCATTGAAAGTATATAAAGAACCCCAGAATCTACAATTCACTCATCCATCATCTGAGGGACAGACAACATGAGCAACATTGTGTTTCAGTCAGGCATCACCAGCTTTGTGAGTGACTTCTCTGCATTACCTTCCTTTCTCTCTCTACCTGTATTCATTTTTTGTTATTTGTATTTATTTTTATTTTGTTATTTTTATTTAAGAGTTTGTGGAATTTTATAGTCAAACATTTCCAACATTTATGTGTATCAAAACATAATTAGAAAACTGCTTCTGTTTATATATTTACCATGTAGAGCGTCCCATATATCAGTCTTATCTCTGGAGGGCTACAAGCTGGAAAAGCCATCTTAATTGAGGGAGCTATTCCAGTTCAATGTAGCGGGTAAACACTGTTTTCTGAATCATTTTAGACTTAAAACTTGAAAGGATCGCTAGTTCAGTTCTTTAATGTGTCTTTTATCGCTTTAGCTTTGTGATAAGCCTGAATTGTGGGCAGTATGAAAGAGATGATGTTGCCTTGCAAATCAAACCCGAGTTCGGCAGCAGGAGTCTGGTCCTCAACAGCCGTCAGAATGGATCATGGGGAAGGGAGGAGAAACTGTCCTTATCTTTACAAAAGGGCAACAGCTTTGATCTGGTTATTGCTGTACATGCTGAAAACTATCAGGTGTGTTTTGGAAATCCATGAAATTATGCAAGGTTTAAAACAATAGTCTGTTTAGACATCATATTTAATCTTTTACTTTCTAAAAATAGATTATCTGGAATAGATGTGAAATTGGTCGATTTAAGCATCGTATTCCTCTGGAAAGAGTCACTGTTCTTGATATTGGAGGACATGTTTCTTTAACAAATGTAGTGGTCATTACGGTGAGTGATCCTCTCTTTTATTCTTCATTATTTAACCACAGGGGTTCCTGTTTATTTTCACAGTAGACTGTGAGAGCACAGATAATGATATAACTTGACTTCACTCTTACAGCAGTCCTGCTACACTCCCTCTGAAAGCTACTGTAGATTTAAGACAGATGTGTCAGTGTTAAAGAGTTGCAGAACTGCTAATTCATTTATATTCACTACGAAAGTTTTCATGACCTTCTTTCAGATAATACTTGGGATATTTGTAACTTAACAACAATTCAAGAAAAAAACTTGTGGAGACAGATAAGTGATTTAATTTGTAAAGAAGTGTGTGTGTATGTGTGTTTATATCAACTGCTCATTGAATTAATTATTGAATTGTTAACTGTAGTTGTAGTTTTAACTGTTTAACTGTAATGGAATCACACCTTTTATCATCTAATTTAAAAAACCGACTACTTTTACAGAGCTGGGCTGGCTCTTACCCCCATGGGCAGGGTGGAACGATCACAACTTTTGACCAAGGTCAATCTGATATAAATCCACCTCAGATTATTGAGTGTCAACTTGGCCCAACAACACAGAAAACAACCCTATTGAATCTGTCAACTGGCCAACCATATTTTGAATTTTCCATCCTCAATCCAGTGCAAAATCCTGTAAGTAACACACATCTGTTATTTACGGAGCAAAAAAAGAAGAAGAAAAGCATAGCAAAAAAAGCATAGCAAAAAAAGCTTAGCCTGTTGTGTTTCACTTATTGCAGAACCTTCCATATACGAGCCCAATTGGGGCACTGAGACCAGGAATGGCCTTGTTTTTGCGGGGCATTGTAGATTGTAATGCTGACAGGTAAGCAACTCTTTTGTTGGCCATGTATATGTGACAACATTTGCATATACATGTATATTAGATGCAGTAAATGCATTTAAATGCTTTAACATGCCTTAACTTCCATGCAGGTTTGAAGTCAACTTTAAAACAGGTCAGTCAGACAAGGATGACATTGCTTTCCACTTCAACCCCCGATTGAAGGGACCGGTGGTCATGAACTCCTTAAGGAATGGAAAATGGGATACTGAGGAATATACCTCTAATAACCCGTTTAAAATGGGAGAAACTTTCCAGATGTTCATTGTCATCAGAACTGAGGGTTATGAGGTATGTTTTATTAAACTCTAAAGAACCTCTAAAACAGAGCTAAGAACTTGTCTTCACACAGACTCTTTCACTTTGGTTCCTCAGGTATACATTAATGAAAAGCAGAACTACATTTTCAAGCACCGTATACCGTTGGACAAAGTGACAACGTTAAATACCAATGGACATATGAATGTAAAAATTCTTGGCTTTATAGAAGTAAGTCAAACATTTTCATGAGCTATCATAAAAATAAAGTGTAAATATTACTGTAACAGTGAGAATGATGCAGAGAGTCCAGGTCTTTCTACATGGATGCTCTTTTCTTTCCCTCATAAGAACTGGAGCACATTTCCACAATTCACAACGACACCCACCACTGGCAACGTGGATCCTTCCTCCAAACGCGAGTTCCTACTTCAAATACCAAATCTTGTGAGTGACATATTCTTTACAGTAAATTCTCAGTGTTTAATAAAGTTCAAGCACTTTATTACACACAAAGGTAGGGTAGGCAATTTTAGAGAGGCTAGCAATAGCAAGCTAGCTTTAAAAGCATAAGAACCCACCCTTCAGAGTGCTCATCCAAGCCTGCTCCAAAACATCTGAACACACTGATAATGGAACATTGTCTGCGCAAGTAGGGTGCGCAGTGGTATGCAAATACATAAGCTGACAGGCAAGTAGGACATCCTATCATTGCGTTCAGGCCGTATGCAATGATTGGACGAACATTTTATGTTCCTGCACTTTCCACAGCAGATATATGTGTATAATATTTAGACCACTTTACTTAGTGATTGCTATCTGGATGTAAGATTTTTAACCAGCGTAACCAAAGAAAGCTTCTGGAAAAATCGCTTACCCTGCCTTTAAAAACACAGTGTTGCATTAAAACCATTTTTTAAAGCCAGCCATGAGGCTAACATTCTGGCTAACATGGGACCTATTTTTTGTGCATTTTTCAGACCGTGCCCAATACTCCTGGGAGACTAAACCCAGGCATGGCCTTTTACTTCAAGGGAGTTGCTGGTACTGAAACTGACCGGTAATCAATACTTTTGGTGGTTGTACATGCAATTACATAGACAATAAATGTGTCACTTATCTACGCAGGAAAAGACTGTATTCCCCAATACACAGTGCATATTACACAGTTTGTAATCCGAAGTAAGACGTATAATAAGAGAATGTATAATAAGATGAATAAGAAGGATGTATAATAAGACTTGAATGGTCAAAATTTGATGCTGTCATTTGCAATCAGATGCTTTAATTTTTCTCAACTTCCATGTAGGTTTGCAATAAATTTCAAGACTGGGAGAAACAACAAGGATGACATTGCTTTGTACTTCAGCCCCCGATATAATGCAAAGGTGGTCATGAACAGCTTCAGAAATGGAGCATGGGATGTTGAGGAGCATGGTCCTGACAATCCCTTCAGAGTGGGTGAAGATTTTGAGATAATCTTTGTCTTTCAATCTGAAGGATATCAGGTATGTGCTTTGTAACACAAAACTCACAAGATCCTTAAGATGCTCAGAGCTTATCATCACACCAACCCACTGGTTTTGATTCATCAGGTGTATGTGAATGGCAAGGCACACTACCTGTTCAAGCACCGTATACCAATGGAAAAAGTGTCAATAATAAGCATAACTGGAGATATTATGGTGACTGATGTTGAATTCATAAAAGTAAGTCAAATATTTTAAGTTATAGTTATATTAAAGCATAAATGATACTTCGACAACCTTCTGGAGGAGAGCGCCTTTCTAATTTCAGTCTGTTTATCCTCATTAGAATTGGAGCACATCTCCATTTGCTGCGAAGATCCATAAGACACCCACCAGTACGGTCTATTCAAAGTGGTCTCCTTCCACCATACAGTCAGAGCTTACACAGACTGTCCATAATCCTGTGAGTGATAGATGTTTCCAGTGACATCTCATGTGGAATAAATGGCAGTATAAAATGAAACAGTGATGCCTTGTTTTACCAAAAAGTCAATTGCTCAAGGAAGTGTCCAAATTGTCCATTACAAAGGACATTACAAACACCTGCCCCAAGGTTTCTGGTAACATAAAACTGATGCCTGTATTTCTGCTCACTGCAGGATATTCCCTATGTTAGCCCAATTCAAGGGGGGCTAAGAGTAGGAATGGCCTTATACTTGCACGGAGTTGTTGGTACTAAATTAGATCAGTAAGTAATGTATTTGGTGCCTATACACAAGCGGTCATAAAGATAATGTGTTACTAGAATGTAGTCAGGGAAAAATCACGCAATGGCTTAAACTGGCCGCCATTTGCGTTCAGTTGCATTGACATGCTTTCACTTTTGTGCAGGTTTGCAGTCAATTTCAGGACTGGGCAACCTGGCCATGATGAAATTGCTTTCCACTTCAACCCCCGATCCAAGGCGAAAGTGGTCCTGAACAACTGGAGAGGTTCAGCATGGGAGCCGACTTCTGAACATTGCCATGAAAATCCCTTTTCGATTGCAGAAGCTTTTGAAGCAATTTTTGTCATCACACATTATGGATATCAGGTATGTGCTTTGTGACACAAAACTCATAATAGTCCTCAAAAGCAGCTAAGAACTTGTATTCACGTTGACCCATTGGGTTTTTGTATATGTCAGGTGTACGTCAATGGAAAGGATCAGTGCCTGTACAAGCACCGTATACCGGTGGAAAGGGTGAAGACGGTTCACGTTACCGGAGATGTTGTCGTGAATGTTCTTGGCTTCATACTAGTAAATCAAACAAATTTTCAAAAGTTATGATAACATTCTGGTGTGAATAACTTTATTTACAAATGCAATGAGAACGAAATGGAGTGTAAAGGTCTTTCTAAGGACATTCTTTCTCCCCATTATAAGAACTGGAACCGTGTGGGCTTTTTCCGCTGGGGCCTTTCCGCTATACAATCAGACTTCTTATATCCAGTTCGAAATCCTGTGAGTGACAGATACTTTCCTGTATTTCCTGTATTTCCTGTATTTCCTATTTCCTGTATTTCCTGTATTTCCTATATTTCCTGTCTAAGTGAAAAAGTCCAAGCGCAAAAAAACAAGTGTTACAGCATAGGGTCAGAAATGTAATGCTTTAAAACCTTTTAAATTTCCCATATCAATGACTTTAAAACCTGCCCCAAAGTTCTGTTTAACAAAGTACTGATGTTTATTTATTGTACTTACTGTAGTCCCTTCCCTATGTGGGCCCAGTTCCTGAGAGACTGAAAGCAGGACAGGCCTTGTACTTTCATGGAATCGCTGACACTACCGGTGATGGGTAAGCAATACTTTTGGTAGCTGTTAGGGATGGGCATGAGTACTCATGGGAACTCAGACCTGTGGATTAATCGAAAGGAAATGTTGACAAAAAATGCCCATCCTAAGTAGCTCTATATCTGAAGTCATCTACTAGAATTTAGTCAGGAAAAGAATGTATCCTTCAGTACATACTGAATATTAAACCATTTGTGATCTGAAGTAATTGTAGAATGTTGTATTTTATTGTGAGACTCAAAAGATTTAAAACAGTTTTTAGTGCTTTAACATGCTTTAACTTCCATGCAGGTTTGCAATAAACCTAAAAACTGGGCAGGCCAGCAATGATGACATTGCTTTCCACTTTAACCCTCGATATAACGCAAATGTGGTCATGAACAGCTTTAGAAATGGAGGATGGGAGGCTCAGGAGTATACTACTGACAATCCCATCAAAATGGGTGAAATTGTTGAGGTTTTTATTGCCATCAAATCTGAAGGATATCAGGTATGTGCTTTGTGACACAAAACTCACCAAGATACCTTCTTACCTACAACAATCTCCAAAGACCTTTTGGCTTCGATTCATCAGGTGTTTTTGAAAGACAAGGTGTACTACGTGTTCAAGCACCGCATACCAGTAGAAAATGTAAGAGCAGTAAATATTAGTGGAAATGTTGCAGTGAACCTGTTTGCCTTCATACAAGTAAGTACAATTTTGTACTAGTAATATTAAACCGTGAATGATACTGTGTCAGAATACAGCAGCAATCATGTGATGAGTAAAGATGTTTCTAAGTAATCTCTTATCCCTGATTAGAACTGGAGAACATCTTATTTTGGGAGGCAGCTGGGGGGCTTTGATCGCTGGTTCCCCTCTGTCATAGAGTCGGAGCTCTCAAGTCCCGTACGAAATCCTGTAAGTGCTAGATCCTTTCCAGCGACTGTTCTGTGTGGAATATAGTATGGTAGGGTCATAATTGGGAAAATTGGAATGAATTGGAAAATTAATTCCAATAATTGGAAAATCCAAATTTCCCATTACAATCAGTTCAAAACCTGCCACAGGGTTCTGGATAACATAGGGCTGGTGCCTATTTTGTTTCACTGCAGGCTCTTCCCTATACGATCCCGATCTATGGAGGACTGAATATAGGAATGGCTTTCTACTTGAAGGGAGTTGTTGGTACTAAATGTGATCAGTAAGTAATATATTTGGGCGTTTTATACGAGAAGTCCTAAAGAGAATAAATGTGTGACTAGGTAGTCAGGAAAGGGCTGTATTCATCAATACACAGAGAATATCAAACTGTTTGTGATCTGAGGTCGTTTTAGGCTGTAGGAATTCATCACGGAACTCAAAAGATCAAAAATCTGTTTGTCGTCATGTACATTTTGTTGCTGTGACACCTTTAACAACTTCTCTACAGGTTTACAATTAAATTCAAGACTGGTCAAACTGAACAACATGAAATTGCTTTCAATTACAACCCTCAAATGCACGCGAAGGTGGGCATGAACTCCTGGAGAGGTGGAGCGTGGGAGGCGAATACGGAACGTGGTGCTGAAAATCCCTTCAGAAAGGGAGAAACTTTTGAGATGATCATTGCCATAAAATCTGAAGGATTTCAGGTATGTGTTTTATGACACAAAACTCACAAAAGACCTCAAAGGCAGGTAAGAAGTTGTATCCACACTGACCATTTGGTTTTGATTCATCAGGTATTCGTGAATGGATATGAACCCTACATCTTCAAACACCGCATCGCGATGAATTACGTGAACGTGTTGAACATATCTGGAGATATTTTCGTGAAACTTTGTGGCTTCATTCAGGTAAGTCAAACATTTACAACTGTTAGGCTATACTGAAGTTAAAAAATACTTCTATATATAAATACTTCAATAATACTTCCAAAAATCTGGTAATAAATGATGTGAAATGATTTGTCCCATTAGAACTGGGGCAAATGTTTAACTGCTATAGAAGCCATGAAAAACTTAAGTCTGGACTAAGTCTGGGCTGTCTCACTCAACATCTTCAGTGTTATGATGGTGAGTAATGTGCAAAATTTGTACAGGTACCTGTGCCCTCAAAGGGTACATGTACTATACCTTTGAAACATTTTGTATTATGCTTACTTTTTATTGACAGTGTAAAATAAATTGCAAATTAACAAATACAAATTCAGATTTGCTTCCCCTCTTTAGTCTTTGTCACTTCAATCTTTAGGCTAAATTTAATAACCTTTAATGTTGTTTTTTTCACAGAGTTAGTTCATTCCTCCCACTCATCATCACCCTCATCATAGTGGAGGGGGTGGTTGTGTGCCTCCTCCCACTCACAGACATGGTCACGGAAAGTGCTGAAGTTTAAACAATTTGTGAAAATCATGCATATCTTAATCTTAATATTCACACATTAAGCATTGGTCACGATCTACTTCAGTTACATTACTGCTATACAATGACAAACAAATCAAATAAAACATATGTTACACATTTTTCTGTGTTTTGTTCATTGCCACTATATAACTATGTAGACATCTGCCATCCACAACAACAAATCATTTAAATGAATTTTAAGAAGACTGAAATCTAATGAACAACTGAAGTGACTTGACTGAGGAAAACTCAGTAACTTGCATGACTGATTTGGCAACATTTCCTACAGCTAAGCCCTACAGAGAACACAAATATATATATATATATATATATATATATATATATATACAGTATACATTTATAGTAGTATACAGAGAACGTAACACTAAAACTGAAGCTTTTAAGTTATGTTATATTTATGTTAAACAGACTGACAACAGGATTAACTCATTTTCAGCAATCGGTAAACATTATGATGATTATGGAAGCTTTAGAGACAGCCTACTTGAGCCAACCTTCAGCAGAAAAAAATATTTACAATGGTTAAGGAAATGATTTGTACGTAAATGGCCACAAGGTGGAGTACTTTCTACAGTTTTGCAGTCAGTAAACTATAATTGTCATCGGTGTACTTTTGTCTGAAAAAGCAGTGATGAAATGAATACAATGCACGTTTTGCTCGTTTTGCCAACTGTATAACTGTTATTACCAAATGCAGAGAAGGTCTGAGGATTTACCAATAAATATGTCAGTACAGCAGTGCAGAATTATAAGCAAATATATTGTATCAAAAAAGGACCAAAGTCCATTTTTATTTGCAATAATAGATACATCAAATACAGATATTCTATAATGTTAGTCTATTACAATAATAAATTGCCGTGTTGATGGAATATATAAAATCCGGTATTATCATTTTAAACCGTTCGCTTAAGCTTATATATATATATATATATATATATAAGTTCAGAACTCATCATGCTATAAGTTCCTTTGTGTCCCAGCGTGTCCGTGTCAGTTATGTATTTACAGTAGTGCAAAATACTACTAATAATAAAATTAACTTTTTAATAAACATGCCACAACTCTGTGTAAAGAGACATGTAATGTCACAACAATTGTATATTGTAAGAAGGCTTTATTATTCTGGGGTAAGGTTTAAGTTGAACTCCATGTTTGGGTCACTCTCAGCAGACTGACCAATTTCAATGCTATTTCCTGTCCCCCACCCTGGATCAAAACACATACTTTGTGTGTTTCCACAACCAATCCTTTTCTGTCTGAGTAAATCTTATTACAAACACTATTGTAAAAATGAATGCTATGTTGCTTTAGTGCAAAATTAATGTTGTTGCATAGTTTGAAGTGAGTATCAAATAGCATATCAATCATCATAGTCAATATTATCATAATAAAGAATATGCCTATATAGCCTTTTGTATATATAAGCTGGGGTAGCAAAACCTTTGGACCCTGGTTACAAAGCAGTAGATAGCAATTAACAATTGTGTACAAAAATACGACAGCACAAATGTTAAAATATTGTTTATTAAAAAATGCAGAATAAACAAACTTAAACTTGTAAAATTGCTTGTGTATAAATTGTTTATTTTACATGCAAAGGGTGTTAACAGTCTTAAAGGCACGGCATGGTTCCTTTAACAACAACAAACATCTTTACTAATATTATGAATTGACGTCCCAAAAATATTATAAAAGCTACATACGACTAGATGCGATGACTTGCTGTGCTTCGATGTTTAATACAAATCTGTGTATCTTAATGCGAAAATATTTGTAATTGTATAAACACCCGTGGAGTCTTAAGTTTTGCACGCTGAAACAGAAGATGAGCGCTATAAATGCACACGGACAGTAGGTGGCGGTATGTGCTCTTGAAGAGTGCGTTTTATTGAAATACAATAACATTTTTGGTTCAGCCCTTTCAGCGTGAACCGGAGCATAACACATAACAACCGATTAGTACAATGCAGCAAATATTACTCAAAACAAAGAGAAAACAGGCGATAGCGGAGCAAAATCTCATGGATTTCTGAAGTTAATCTTTAAGTTTGTAATGTTATATGGACTCATCTTCAATGGAGCTCGTCTTCCAGCTTGTATGCTACATTTAAAACCATTAATCAATGTCAAATTAGATAAACGTGTTAACTTTGTGAAATTAACCTTACCATTCTGGCATCTGCATAACATCCAGTCTTCTGGATTTTTTTAGATATATAAAACAATGCATCAAGACATTTTTCTTTTAAAAACGCTATTATTATATGTCATTAGTAAAGCTAACGAATATGGTACAAGGGTTGAAACGTTGGGCAGGTTTATAAGTCAAGTGGATTCTAAATGTAAAAATAAAAAGATAAGCACACATAAAAGGTGAAATATATTCATATAGATGGTGGTGAGAGGGGAAATCAATTCTCAGGGCTTCAGGAGAGAGATACAGTGCATTAGGACACCTCTTTAGCAACTCAGCATTTTTACCCTGCATAGTTAGGAGTAAAAAGCTTTAATGCACACCATTAAGTCATGGTGTGCCTTAATGACTATCAGAACACTCCAGAAAGACAATCATCGAGCATATATCTTGCACAGAGTAGTTTATTTTCAAGGTTATTATTACTGAAAAAAACTGAAGATTTTTTATTTTTAACACTTGATGTAAAACATAAAATGTAAAACAATGGCTTTGTTTTTGTTTAGCAGCTCCATTTTTTAGCACATTTTTAAACTTAGGCTAACTTTGCAGAAAGCAAAAATCATCATGTGTAATGTCTGACTTTAAAGGGGAAACATTTGATGCAGACATGTTTTGATGTTGTCTTAAACAGAATGTACCTCAGGTCATTTGGCAAATGCGATCTTTTCAGTGTTTGTGTTGATACGGCTTACCTCGTTATTTGCATACTGTACATACCATCTCTCAAACTGGTTCCTTTGAATTATGATTATAAGGTACCCAAATAGACATCATTTTCCTATTTCACATAACCATTTTAATTCAGTGTTGTAATCGCTGTTTAAACATGTTTAAATAAGCCCAGAGAGTGGGACACACTGGGATAAAATATGAGATAGAATCCCATAGAATCTCAAACATTGAACTGATGCAAAATGTCTGTTCTTTTCCATACTCTCTTGAATACTTGATTAGGATGGGTCACCACTAAGAACCAATATAATTTATCATTGCAACAGGCAACAGATTTTGGTATGTTGAATTATCTACAGTTAATTGTTGCAAAATAAACCCCTTTTAGGTGACAGAAGAATCACCTTGTGAGGTTTATTTTGTGGTAATGACAGACTGACTAAACAGTATATTTCTTACATAAATAAATCTATAAATATATATATAATATATAATAAACATACTGTATTTTTAGCATTGCAATAGTAATCTTAAATTAGCAGCTCTTATTAT
>JAZGTI010009951.1:0-18227 GCA_036877585.1 Botia kubotai
ATCTCCTTTTAGAGTCATCAGTATTTTTGGTCTGTGTTCTTATCATAGACTGAGAAATTACGCAAATAGAATTTTCTTTCTTTCTTTCTTTCTTTTTCTTTCTTTCTTTCTTTCTTTCTTTCTTTCTTTCTTTCTTTCTGTCTTTCTTTCTGTCTTTCTTTCTGTCTTTCTTTCTTTCATAACTAAGGCTAATGTTTTAGTCCAGTTTCAAATAGTTAAAATTTTAATTGATTTAAAAGAATGATTTTGCAGTACACAAGGATATAGACGGACTGATCGCTGGCAGACATGAACTGAAAGCCCAGTTTTAATATCCTGCTGTCTTTAATCTCTGCTTTGCCTTGGAGACCAAAGTAAAAAATGACGTCTAAGATCTCTGTTTATTAGTTGTATTCCTAGTAAAATTCTACACTACCCACACTCCTAAAGTACATTTCCCTGCTCGGAGGAGTCTCCTGGCAACCACACTGCAGGTGTATAATTATCAGCAGATCAGCACATTTACTGTTTTACACACCTGCCACTGTAAATGTTTTCACTAAATTATTGATGCATTCTGTTAACTGTAAAGTGAGTGTTTATTGTGAACCGTGTACATTTCCATGGATGAAAGCACATCCATCCATCATTTTCTCTTCTCTCAAACTCCCACAAGTACTTTGCTACTGGAGTTCTTTTCCTTCTATTGTTCTCTCGCTGGCATTCCCAGCACAGGCCTGTATTTACTTCCTCTTCCATCCGCACCGTTTCCACTCGTCTGTTTCTTTCACTTAATAGTGTATCTTGAAGTGTAGAGAATTGTCTCCTCCAAGAACTCTCTCTTTGTCTCTCTCTCTCTTTCACTCTCTCTCTTTCACTCTTCTTTAGTCAGCGTATAAAAACAAGTGCTGTGTTTCTAAGCAACAGACGTAATTTGTTGATTCTTTTTTTTGAATGGTGAATTTTGTTGTTTATTATGTAAAACAAATTTTAATAATACATTTTTAATTATTACAAGAATAATTCTAGTACATGAATCTGCAGATTTCAGTGAGGAGCAGATCACTGCTGTGTGTAATAGCCAGGGTCTGATATGTTTTCAGCTGGCTGTCTGCTCTGGAGAGCACAAAATGGCTGCAGCATCTTTCTCTCCTGCTCAAAGCATCTCTTCTGGTCGTGAACGCAGTGGACCGCGACCACAGGCCCGTCCTGGTGCACTGCTCGGACGGCTGGGACCGCACCCCTCAGATAGTGGCATTGGCCAAACTCCTGCTTGACCCGTACTATCGCACCATTGAGGTAATCACAGTTCTGAATTACTACCAGAAGAGTTTGTAAGCTATATCACATGCTGAAAAAATCCACTAGGGCTTATTTTCAAACCCTGCGGTCTGAAATGAGTACAAGGTCAGGAATGCCTAGACAATAGCTTAGAGGAAATGTTGATCATTTCTGACCTTGGAGGACACTGCTTCTGTTTCAGTCCATATATCCATTCACAAACAAAACCCAAAGACGACTTCTCTTCAGCCATAGCAAACTCTCTGCTGATTTGTATTTTTTTGGGGCTGGGTCTGAACCTGCCTTTAATTATAGACGTGTAGACATTTTCACTGGAAAAATAGTACATAAGCTAATACTAGTGGCAGCTGTTTAACTCTAAACAGGTAATTATTAACAAAATAACTAACATAAACTAACATAAAAGTAAACTAACTTAAACTAGTCCAGATTGCTTTCATACAGAATGTGAACTGGACTGGAGTCCACATGAACCAAACCACAAACTCGGCTTTATTGTTGCATATTTGAGTCATCAGGTCAACTAAATCAGACTCTGTCATGTGTCCACACTAAAAACTTTAGACTCTTTGTAATATCATTAAAGCTGTTAATGTTTGTACTCACTTATAAAACAATATGTGGTTAAGCAGCTGGTTATATGTGACAGGATGTGTAAATGTCTCCTGCTCTGATAGAGACTCGCAGGAGAAGAAGCGGATTGGACAGAACCAGTCTGATGTCTGATGTCTCTCTCAGGGTTTTCAGGTGCTGGTGGAGATGGAGTGGCTGGATTTCGGTCACAAGTTTGCAGACCGCTGCGGTCACGGGGAGAACGCAGAGGACCTGAACGAGCGCTGTCCTGTTTTCCTGCAGTGGTTAGACTGCGTTCACCAGCTCCAGAGACAGTTCCCATGTTCCTTTGAGTTCAGTGAAGCTTTTCTGGTGAGTGGCAGTGATGTACAGTGAACTGGGTTGTTGTTGGATTGTGTAACTGGCTCTGAATTCTTCTGCTTTGGCGTGTTCAGGTGAAGCTGGTACAGCACACATACTCGTGTCTGTTCGGAACGTTCCTGTGCAACAGTGGGAAGGAGCGCGAGGACAGGCGCATCCAGGAGAGAACCTGCTCTGTGTGGTCTCTCGTCAGACCTGCCAACAGATCCTTCAGAAACATGCTGTACTCCTCCCATTCAGAGACTGTACGTCCCCTCTCTTCCTGGTTCTCCTTTCTTTCTTTCTTTCTTTCTTTCTTTCTTTCTTTCTTTCTTTCTTTCTGTCTTTCTTTCTTTCTTTCTTTCTTTCTTTCTTTGCTCGTTCATTTCATTTTACCTTCAGTTTGGCCTCTGTGTGCTGTGGGTTCTGTTCTGGTATGAATCTGTAAACTGGGTTTGCTCTGCTCAGAATACACATGCATTCCTTTCTACTAGCAGACCAGGAGCTGCTATATCCATTCATTTCCTGTCTCTTCAAACACTAGTCACATCTTAGGGGTTATTTTCATGAAGTGCTACTCTGATTGTTTCTCTAGTTCTATTTCTTTGAGTTGCAGTTGATTTCAGTTGTATGTTGATTGCAGCTGATAGAAGTTGGTTTTCATCACGTTGTTTTCTGTGCTCTTGTATTGAACTAAAACAAAATAATACAAATAAACTCGGTGCCGAGAACATATTGGTGTCACATTTCACGTAACATCAAAAAGAACATTTCAAATTTTGCAAAAGGAAAATGAAACCTATCCTTGACGATATTAAGATTTGTTGCATTGCAACTTTATTGCATCATGGTAATGGGAAATGGGACATGAAAAAATGAGGAAAAAAGCTTCTCTTCTATGTAATATAATTTCTTAATTTACATTTTCAGCCTGAGATTCTGATGATCTCTGCCGTTTCTGCCCAGGTGCTGCATCCCGTGTGTCACGTGCGTAATCTTATGTTATGGACGGCTGTTTACCTGCCCAGTTCCTCACCCACCACCCCTTCAGATGACTCCTGTGCCCCCTACCCCGCACCTGGTGCCAACCCTGAAGACCAGCCCCTGAGCAGGTGATTCTTCTGCACACATCTGTGGTCAATAGAAACGTCTGGCATCTTCTCAATATTTTTTATTATAAAAAAGTCAGAATTGATTGTTTACTTTCTTAATGCACTGTATTTCCTGTTCTTATTGTACATGATTTATATGTGCATGTTATTACAAAAAAAAATAGCTTGTCTTGAAATCCTTAAACGACTTTGGCTCCGAAACAACTTTAAAAAAACAATTATTTGTTCACACAGACGTCCAAAGACTCGTTCATTCGATAACTTGCCCAGCGCCTGTGAAGTTGGAAACCCACTGACCTCAAATCGACGTTCCAGCGATCCCAGTTTGAATGAGAAATGGCAGGACCATCGCAGGTCTCTGGAACTCAACATTGGGACAGGGGCTGACAGTGCTGTATCTCCAGACCCAGAGGGGAGGGTCAACGGGCAAGCAGGGGCGGGACTTGTTGGAGCATTAGCCAATGGCGACACAGATGATGTCAGGTCGCCATTGATGGAGGGGGTTGACGAGGCAGAGCTGTCTTTGACAGTGGGTGTGGCTATGGGCCAGATGGAGAACATTCTACAGGAAGCAACAAAGGAAGACACCGCCCCAGATAACAAAGATGCTAAGACGCTTAGCAAAGATGCTAAGACAGATCACACTAATGATACCTCTGTGCTTAAGTGTGCTAATGGCCAGATGAACGATATTGCACATTCAGCTGTGGTTGAGAGCAACAACAATGGCAATATTACTGAGACACAGCAAACAGCTAATGCTAAAGTCGAAAGCCTCGGGGAGAAAAATATCAATGAACATTGTTCAGATGATGGAAGTTCGGAACTGTCTTCTGCTCTCAGCCAGGATATCTCGGGAAGCCAAGACTCAGAGGAGCTAGCCGAGGAAGCCCTACAAGAACATAACCCTTCCTACCCACCTAATTTCCCTCCCAATGGCCTTAGAACTGTCAGTAATGGCTTTGGGAATGAAAAGCCACCAGAGGCCCTTGAGCAATCTGAGAAACGTCTTTCCCTCTTGGAAAGTTCCACAGAGACACTTACAGAAGACTTAGGTGTTCGGCCAGATAGTTTGGGACCCTTGACTATTCCCCACCCTCCTAAAAGTTTTGCAGATTCACTGTGCCACAAACAAAGTCTTGGTGCAGAAGTTGACCCCCAAGGCAATGCCAGGACTTTAAACAACATCCCCAAACGGCCATCTCTTAGTGCCTTTCCCCCCTCCTGCACCTCCTCTGACCTCCATAATCCCGTTTGTAATGGAGACTCGCCAGACCCAGAGCCCTCCCCACCGCAGTGGGCACGCACAAATGGGGAACGGGCCACACTTAGCCGACAGGTGTCGCTCGCCAGCTGTGGCTCGCTGACCCACCACGCACGGGGCACCTGCTCCCACCATCGCTGCCTGCACTTGGGATTTCTGGGCCGACCAAGCCTCAGTCCTCCAGAACCACCCTCAGCTCGGAGCTACCTGGATGATGATGGGTTGACCCTCCACACGGATGCCGTGCAGCAGCGGCTGAGGCAGATCGAGGCTGGTCATCAGCTGGAGGTGGAAGCTCTGAAGAGGCAGGTGCAGGAGCTCTGGAGTCGTCTGGAGAGCCACCAGGCTGGTGGCATGCTGCGCCTCAATGGAGACATGGGTGACGAAGTGGTGAGCATGGAAAGTATCTCCGTTGTAGTACATTGTACTCTTTGGGCAAATGTCTTTCAGGAAATTCATGTAATGTGTGTATTAACAATGTGTAGAGAAAAAAATAGTATGGAAGTATGCTATGCTAAACATACTTCTAGATATGTTTGATATAGAGTCAAGGTTTGGCTGGTTAGCATGTTCCAGCTAGCCAAACAAGTACCATTGGGATAAATGGGAATTCTAACTAACTCTTGCGCATGTTGCCAAGATGGTGGCCATCTTCCACCAGGCAGCTATGAGGGAAGACTGATATCTCTACAATCGTTGACTAAGGTCACAATAAACACTATATTTCAGACCAACTATTAAACCTGACATGAACTGTATCATAAATTCCTCTTCTTAGGCCTAAATTGCCCTATAAAAACACGTTTTTCAGCTCACTTCAAAGACTGCGCATGCCCAAAGGTTGTCGAGAGTTCCTCTGAGCGTTGCAGTTTCCCCCATTCATAGTAAAAGAACTGCGCTATCTTGATAATTCTATAATCTTTGATATTATAGGCCCTCCTGGTTATAATTAACCTTTGCAGAAGGTAGATCTCCAGGTGTAGGACATCACTTCCTTGTTAATAAAATAGCACATGTACACCAGCAAACCACAATAGCTGCTCTATTTTTTTGATGAATTAAAGAGTCTGTTTGAATTTTCGAAGTAAAAACATCTAAAACCACTGAGAAGTTTTTGGGAAAAGAAACACGTGGGAATTGTGTTTCCAGGCTCATTCATGCTTGATGTTTTCCTCTTCAGAGAGTTTTAGCTGTTTTTCTTCTGTTTTCCTGTCAGACCTCAATCACAGACTCCGACTTCAATCTGGAGCCCAGCTGTCTGTCCCGCTGCAGTACTGAACTCTTTTCTGAGGCCAGCTGGGAGCAGGTGGACAAGCAGGACACTGAGGTACACCTGAGGAACATACCCGAGCACACACCTGAGGAACATACCAGAGCCCACACCTGAGGAACACACCTAAACACAAAACTGAAGGACATACTTGAACATAAATCTATGGGACACACCTGAGGAAAACACCTAAAGAAAACATCTGAGGAACATACCTGAACATACACCAGAGGAACATATACCTGAGGAACTACACCTCAGCACACACCTAAGGAACCCATCTGAGGAACATACCTGAACACACACCAGAGGAACATATACCTGAGGAAAATACAGCTCAGCACACACCTAAGGAACATATCTGATCACATGCCTGAGGAACACACACACCTGTGGAATACACCAGAGCACACACACTTGAGGAACTCACTGAACACACACCTGTGGAACATACACCTGTGGAACACACCTGACAGACTAGGGGGTCCTTTGATTTAAATAAATTATTTAAGACTGTTAACAAACAATTTACCTTATTTATAAGACTTTTGTTGTAATAAGCACTTTGGATTTGTTTTTTTTTTGTAAAATGAAATAATAAAAGATAAACTATAATGTTAGAGAATATAAGAATTAGGAATTAAGAATTCTTTTATTTTAATTTGTTTTAAATAAAAACTTGAAAACTCACTTCAAAAGTGACCCTGTTTACATATCTCTGGTCTTACTGTGAACATGTTATTCTAAAGGGGAAGGGTTTGGTGTCATGGTTTTTCCTCAAAACTTCATAGTGTAAGCTGGGGAAATAATATTACCAGTAATAATGGGATTCACCCCTAATAGATCAAATCCAATTCCGAACATCTCACTGTAGGATAATTCCCACTGAATATTCTGTTTTACTTGAAAATACATGACAAAAGTCAAATATGTTGTGACATTTCATATCGTCTCAAATGGAAAAAGTGAGAAATCTGATCTTTTTATGTGGAGTTAAATGTGTATTTGTTTGCGCAGGTGACCCGGTGGTACCCCGACCATCTGGCAGCTCAGTGCTATGGCTGTGAGAAGGGGTTCTGGCTGGCCACTAGAAAACACCACTGCAGGTAGATTGCATCCCTCCTGCATAATGATTTTGTCATTATCATGCACCTCCAGATATATTACTGTTGATTTATTCTTTTAAATGAAATCACCATGAAATTAAAATTCTTATTTGATTATAGAGGGTTGCGTTGTTTATTATAAATGATTTGCCCCTGCACGTCATTATTTCTTAAAAACTTTACGTGCCCTCGTCATTTTTAATGAAAAACAGTAACCTCCCTTCACAAATGACATCACTCATTAACGTATGTCTCTGTGTGAGGGCGGGGCTATACTGACTAAATTTTGTTTTTCCTTATTCCAAAAGCCCCATTTTTTTTCCCATTCCCAAAAATTCCAAGCTGTTTCCTTTAAATATGCTGAAAATAAAAAACATAACTTCCATTTCTTTATTGTAGCTTTGAAAACATTTATTCTTCTCTCCTTCTAAATTTTCTCTGCCTTTGTTCAGTCAGCGTGAACAGAAATGTTTGCAAGTTTGTGTTGGTTTCAGCGTCTACTCACTGCTGCATTTGTAAATACAGAAGGTTAAACAAACTGCCCACATGGCAGATGAGTAAACTGCTAAGTGCTCTTGAGTCAACATGTAAAACACACTGCAGTGATGAGAGAACAGCAGAACTGTGTGTCGTAGGCTGAATATGGTTTCCTGTGCAGATATCAAGCTTGCTTTTAGTATGACAGGGATGTCATGTTTTAGCAGCAGAAAACGCTGTTTATTAAAACTTGGTGAGCTGCATTCTGGGATAGTTTTCTACATGAGACATGTGACTGGCCAAAACGAGGTGTCTTAAAAGACAGCATAAGGTTGATGTCTTAAAAATGTGTCTAGATAGACAGCACACAGGGCTTTGGAGCAGAGCTAAAGTCTTCATTTTTTCCCCTACCACAGAGGCAAGGAGCATATGGAAGAGGTTTGGTGAGAATTGTCTGTTTTCTAGGATTCACAGCCTGTTTAATCATGCATCGCTTCAGTGTTTATAATCCTCCTCTGCTTTTCTCTGTCTCCGCATGGGGTTGAAACAGGCTTTCTCAGATCTGTTGTAAGCGTGACGTGTTCACAGGTAACAGAGCTAAGTGTCTGGAGGAACACGGTTGGAACATCTGCCAGATTTTGCCTGATTTTAATGTAACAAGTTTATATCTGTTTATATCTATTTATATGTCTTCTGTTCCTACAGTAGGCAAATTATCACGCTGACCAATTTTGGGAAAAAAATAGTTTTAATTTCGCCACATGAAGGGCACTTATGTTCAAATCTAAAACAAGCCACCCCTCTCTCTGCTGTTTTTTTACAACGTACCTTGATTTCCATTTTTGTTGGGTTGGAGGGGAGGGTTTAAATATGAGATCCGTTTATCATGATTCTGCGCAAGCCAGAAAGCCACAATTCTTTCTTGTTGTGTGCATGTGCGTTTGTTTAAAATGTAAGTGGTCATAATAAAACGGGATGCATGTTTTGAGTTTATAACGCGCACAGTGTGTGAAGCGTTTGCTGGCGATGAGACGCATCAATTCTTACTGGTTTGTAATGAATTGAAGTGAATTTGCAGCGAGTCTGCATGAGTCTGTGGTTAATCCCATCACCCTTAACACTTTAACACCTTTTGTTTCCAAAAAGGAGTTGATGATGTCATGAAGGGCTTGAGGTCTTTTTTTAATATGTATTTTGTGTTTCTAGTAAAGTGTGTCTACACCCCACCCTCCCCTTCAGAACGCTCTCCAAAGCCACGCCTCCTCCAAAACACATAACACAATCCTGCGTCTGTGATAAACATATATTTACATCACTAAGTGAATGCTGTCAGGATGTAGCAGAATTTTAATTGGCCTTAAAACATTTATGGAAAAAAACACCAACCCTGCCTTTAGTCCCACAGGTCAAAGCTTCAACCTCACCAGCTCTAGTTTAAATGGTAAACTTAATATTCTACTCTGCCTGTTCTGTTTATTAAACTCTACCTCTTTGTCTCTCCCTCTCCTCCTCTCTGATCTCTACTGCCCCCTTCAGGAACTGTGGAAATGTGTTCTGTGCCAGCTGTTGCGATCAGAAGATTCCGGTGCCAAGCCAGCAGTTGTTTGAACCCAGTCGCGTGTGTAACTCGTGTTTTAGCAACCTGCAGGCCCAGGCACCGTCTCTGGAGATAGAGATGGAAAAACCCATCACGGCCAGCTCCAACTGATCTCAGACCAGAACCAGGTCAAGACACCTGGACACATACAACTGCTGAGGACTCAAGGGACGCGTTATAGAAGGTCCAGAGACTGTTTTGTGGGGCGTAGTGCTATTTTGTGTTGTTCCCACCTAAAAGGGAATCGTGTACATATGGATCGGGGTGAAGCGCACGGGAAGTTGTCTTGAAGGAGGCTTAGCACTTTCGATTAGCATTTGCGGAAGAAACTGCCCGATATATATATTTTTGCGAAGGTGGAGTGCGATTCTTGACTTTATTGAAAACCTTCATTTAAAATGAAACCTTTTTTCTTTCTTTTTCTTTTTGTTTTCTAAATTGGATTTCCTGTCGTCTCAGAAAGAATAGATTTCAGTGGTGTTCTTGCCGCAGGGTGAAGGCACTTCTGGGACACGTTCACAGAGTCTGAGCATTGATTTTCAGTTCTCATCTTTACTCTTCAACGCTCAACAATATCTGCTTTTCTGGTTTATCTGTTTTTTTTTCAAAAGGGGAAGCGCAAACCTCTGTTTTTCCTTTTCTCAGCACAGGTTAGCAGTCTGTTCTGGACGTCACACAGCGTTCAGACTCTGGGGTTTTAACGCACATATTTTCTGATTAATCACAGACTGTTAGTAACCTCAGACAAAAGGCCTTGATCGTTCGTAAACACCATTTACCCTCTCCATTCTTGACGACATAGCCACAGGAAGTGATGTCAGCATGGACCGCTAGAGGGTGCTGTTGGCTTTCCCATTCGCCGTGTGGCCCTTGGCCGGTTTAGTTACGACTGCGAGACACCTGATTCTTGAGACATTCTATCCGAGACATTTTTTGTAACATAAATGAGATAATATATTAGAACGATATAAGAATGAGACATATAGCATTTAAGATGAGAAATTGTATAGAATTCTTGAATAGTGGCTCACAAAATTAGTCACCAAATATAAGTTTTGTTTGTTTTCCCCAGTTGTAGTCATTTGGGGTTTTATTCTTTTTAATGTATTTTTTTTCTTTATTTTTCTTCTAGCAAGCGCTAAAAAAGAAGAATCTAAATGTGCTGGAGAGGTATTTTTAGTTTAAATGCTGCAAAAGGACCCCAGATTTTTTTTGTTTTGAGTTCAACATTTTAACATTTATTTATTGACACCTTTTGTTGTATGTTCAGTCCTGACGATTGAAACGTCACAGGATAATCAGTGTTGATCGGTGGAGATCGAATGAGGGTGACCTGCCTTTGCACTGAATATGGAGATCCCCCCCAAAAAAATCACACAACAAACACCAACATACACATTTCCACACACATATTTGACATCCTCATAGCTCCTATTTGAGAAACGCACAAATCACAATCAAAATCTCTTTAGTTACTCCTCCTGTTTTATTATATTTTGGAGGTTAAATTTGGAGGTGAATTAAAAATCCAATAGATCTGAAAATAATAGTTCTTTTTTTTATTTGCACTCATGTCATTTTAATCCTGTGCTGTTATTGTTTTCTGTGAGACAATGTTTTAATAATTATTATAAATATATATTATGGTTCTCTTTTCCATACAGTGACAGTTCATGGTGACCATGTGCGTCGAGCTCCATAAAGCAACACCTTATGAGTCCACTGGACTTGTGCGCTGTATTCCGGGTCATTTGAAGTCATACGATAGTTTTGTGTGAGGTACAAACTGAAGTCGTCATTCACTGATAAATGATTACATGGCTTCACAAGACTTAGAATACGGCGCAAATCAAAAGGAACATATTTATGGTACTTAAAACAAATTGCAGCTTGACGCATGAACGCTATGAACTACAAGTTTTAATTGTATGATGTGTTCTGTAAAGATTCTTCAATATAAATTTGATTTGTGGTCCACTGAAGCAAAACGCACGAGTTTAAAACGACATGAGCGCTAGAAAATCGTTTTTGCTGGGTGAACTCTTTCCCTGAGCCGTAACTTTTACTTGCTGTCAGAATTAATAGCGGCGACATCCGTCACTGCTGATACTAGAGTGAAATTCCTGAGGGTTTGGATTCGCTGCCGTGGTGATAAGCGTTAATTCCCAAAACGGATCATATCTGCACCTTTTGTCAGTGTAAGAGTGTCGTGGATTCAGTCGATTCGGTGGAACGGCTTCCGCATTAACGCCAATCCATGAATGTGAAAATTTTTTTGTTTTCCAGAAAGAGAAATTCCATGGTTTATTTTTGCACATTGGTAACCATCAGAAATAGACACTGTTGCAGATCTCTCAAAGAATAAAGTGGAATTCCAATCAAACCGTTTCCTTGATTCATTCAGATTTGCTATAACTGCGTGTGTTCACTGGAAAATCTGCTAAATACTGCAGCTCCTTTAAATGAGTGTTTTAAGAATGCTCAAACAATTATTTTGGCTTATACAGTTTACTTTATTGTGATTGTACATCAAGTACATAGCCAATAAAATGCAGTGAACATTAAAATCAAACACTGCTATATTAAAAAAAATACTAATATATTATTTTCATAACAAAATTTGTTAAAACCCATTTGATGTATTGTGTATGTGATTTTTTGTGGCATTATAGCCGTGTTAAAACTGGGCAGATGATTTCCGGTTCCCAGCATGCTTTGCATGGGACAGATCAGGGAGAGTGAATGTAAAAAGTGTTAATCAATTGAGAGATGAGATGAAAGATGAAAAGGGGGGAGGAATATAGTTTTGTGTTCTTTGGTGTTTAAAAAGAGTCGCTATTATGTGGGCGGTTGATGGTTGCCATTATACTAAAGAACTGAGCGTTTGCTCAGGTTAAAAACAGGGTTATTAAAAATGACATTGAACTTGTGTTGACTAGAAAACAATCATTTTAGCAGCGCTAGTTTAGTAAGTACATAGTTATTTCCAAAAATAAGTTTACATTTAAACATTTACATGTAGTCATTTAGCTGACGCTTTTATCCAAAGCGACTTACAAATCAGGACAGGAAGCAACTTCGATTACAATAAGAGGCAACAGTGAAAGTTCTAGCCCGCTACTACAAGCTAGCAGTTAACCACACGTGATTTATGTTTTGACATTGAAAGGATTACAGAGTACATTTCTTTTAAATGCCACTAAAGTAACTACAGTTGTTTTTTATTGTTTTCAATACACAACGCTATAAAGTGTATACACAGTTTGAAAAATGCAACCATCTGGAACTTACGCCTCCGTAATTTGGACACAAAGAATGAACACAAAAGTTAATGTATATGGCTTAATACTTTTTATTCGTGTTAAATAGTTCAATAATTTCTTTACAAAAAGAAATTTCAAGGTAAGCAGCCTTGTTAGTTTAAAAACATCAATTATTAGTAATTATTACACGACAGACGTCCCAAAACCAAGTCAGAAATAACTCATGCGTTTGATATTGCCACTCAGGTTTTACAATTAACCATGAAGTCATAATTTTCAAACAAGCCTCTAATTGAGATGTTTCATAGTTCACGAATAAACGACAGAAGTTCTACAAACCCTGAGGGGCTACTGGACATAATTTCACTTAACAGCTAAACAGGACGTCCGTATAAGCAGCAGAAATTACCAGAAGAGCCCTGCAGCCTTTCTGCTGTTGCGAGTGTCAACAAAAGCTTTGTTATTAGGAACAAAATACAGTAAGTTCACTTGAACATCACAAGGACACTTGTAGCTAAAACATGACGGTATCTCTTTAAAAAGATGTACAAGCTCAGACTCTTTTAGCATAAAAATATACAATGTGCAGTAAGATAATGTTTGTCAGTCATATAGATCATAGAAAATTGGGCAAAACGTCGTCAAGCAGCCAAATTGACTGTTTAACACGAGCCTATAACAATGAATTATAACCTTGTCTGTACTTCTCTATAGGAAACCCATTAGTCTATACAAACAGCTTAATAGCATAAAAATAGACCGTAGCTTCATCAATCGTGTGCCTTTTAACTACAAAAACGTATCACCATATTTACAATATTCATCGTTTCATGGTTAAGGAAACGTTCTGGGTTTAATACGAGCTCAATCTACATCATGTGTGGCATTCTGCTGATTACCCCTCGAACCCCGACGTTCGTAAATAAAAGTTACGTTTTCGCTAACCACAAGCTGAAATGTCAACGAGAGATTAGCGTCGTAAAATCGCTTACCAATCTCGTCTGTGAACAAAAATTTTTAACTATTGCCATGACAACGTAAAGCATGTAAAACTGAGTAACTTTAGCAAACACAGTTTTTCACAATACCCCCTGTAGCAGCTATTTCTATTTATCTCTAAATGTAGGTGTATCGTATTTACAATATTTACTGTAGGTGTACGACAATTTCCGTTGTTTTTAAATGTGCGAAATAAAGAAACGCCGTTCACGGTAACGCACGTTATGCCACAAATGCTGTTGACGGAGCGCACATATTAAACCGACAATATTTCGCTTAAAACTTTCCCATAATCGATCGCGTGTTCTTTTACAATCCGCCTCAGCAATGGTTACAGCATTCACAAACAATAGCAAAATGTCTTAGATACAATATATTGGCTGCAGGTGAATACATGGCTCTTTCACTGTTACAGGCATGAGATGATTTCAGTGTCTTATATGAAGCGCCTGTTAAAATGGCACGTCCATCCATGCAGGAAGTGGACGATGGCTCTTAGGTCGTCTCTCCTGGGCGTTCTCAAACCGAAGACTGGTCCCAAACCTACACCACCACCAGGATAGAGAGGTCACACACTTCTGTTTGACGTAGATCAGCTCAGATACATCATTACTGCTTCAAAGGACGCAGCTTTTAACAGCGTTTTGGCTCCTGACGTCCCAGAGATATTTTTAATGGCTGGACATTAACCTGAATTGTGCATCCACCATGGAAAGCCTTAACTAGAGGAATTTAATCTTACAAAAGGCATCGGAGCAGCAGATGTTCATGTATTTGTGCATGCATGAACATCGTCAAACCTGATGTTTGTATCCCTAGAAGGATACACAGTTTACGTGGCAGTGTCGCATGCGTACCTTGTTGACGGGCGTTAGCTGGGTGCGCACAGAGCTAGTGTGGAGGCGCGAGCGCTCTCGGTCTCTCTCGCTCCCGCTGCTCTCAAAGCGCCCGGGCGACCTCTCCCTGCGGCTGTCTAGCACAGCACGACCGGGTGATTTCTCGCGGTCCAGAGGCCGAGCGGGAGATTTGTCCCTCCGGAACTCTGTGCGCCCCTCACGGTACCGATGTGGAGTGCTGGGCTCCCGGTGCAGGGGCCCCTCCTGGGACCCGGGGCCTGAGGCCAGACGCTTGGAGATGTGCTCGTTATATGTGGGGGGGCCGCGCTTGTTCGGGCTGCTGTGGAGGTCAAAGTTACGACTAAATGATTTGGGTAAATCATCACCAGTGTGAGTCACAATGGAAAGAACCACCTGTACTGCGAAAAATCATTGTAACGTATGGCCTCGTTCTTTATGTGCTATTATGTGCTAAAAACACAACTGTTATGTAGCTTGTACAGTAAGGTCTGTACAGTAAGTTACAGTTACACATTTTGCTCTCTTTGTCAAACCAACGTAGTTAACTGTATTATTTAAAATAATGTCAATAAACAAATCTAAATCCAAGTAATACAGTTTATTACCGTAATCAGGTTACAGGTGTTCTCAACAAATCAGCTTTGAATGTTTCTCAGCCAATCAGATATGAGAGACAGAATTATTCATCTGGTATATTAGCATAAATGATGTTCACCTCCTGCTGGAGCCCGTCCTCTGCAGCTCCCCGGACTCACGCACCAGGCTGCCCTTACAGCAGATCACTCTCAGCTTGTTCTGATAGGACGAGGCCAGATAAATGGCGCCTGACGATATCGCCGGGCCCAGGTAACGTGGGTTCGGAATATCCAGGTGTACGAGACCAGGAGGCCTGTTTGAAACAGGATTCAGTTACTCTTCAGTTCTCGTTTACTTTTATTCGGTGGCTTAAATGATTTCAGGTTGCATGTTTCGTTCGTACCCGAGAGCCGCATGACCCTGAATCTCAATGACGTCCAGTGAGTTGAAGTAGGTCACAAACAGATACGGTTCTCTAAATGCTGTGGGACAAACAGATGCTTTCGTAACTCGTCCAGAAGGGTTTGATTCATAATGTTACTCATAATGAAAAAAAGAAAACAGGCTACCAAATGTTAGAGGAAGTCGACACCATTTAAGGTCCTCGGGGCGACTTCTTCGACCGTACGCGTCCACAAACACTCCGATTTCTGTTGTCACAATTATATTTGATAAAAACATATTTGCATACTGCAGATGTTTACAGAACGCATACCAATAGCTTTTCCTACAGTATTTACTGAGATGTCATTTTATCAGAAGATGGTATCTCACCGTGGAAGCAGAGCAGATATTCCTCCTTCTGTGGGGTGCTGGACACCTGGACGATGGCGATGGGGAAACTGTGGGCGGACCCGGTGAACACGGCCGACGCCAGCGACACGTCATTCTTATCCAAGAACTCTGCCAAAAACAGCCAATCATACACAACACAGCTTACACGACGCACAATTAGAAATGATAAGTGCCTGATCATGTCCTCACAAATGGCGTGCCAGCCGGTCCCAATGAGATCTCTGCAATGAAAATGCAAATGTGAATAACTGATCCATCATGTGTGCAGCCCTTATGATAAACACGATCTGCTAGCAGGGTGTTATGGGTATTTTTTTCAGTGGCAGTACCGGTGCTTGATTCACTTTGTTGCTGTAGGGGAAATAAGTTATGACTGAAGAAATACATTTTTTTAAAGTTTAGATTTGTTCTATGTGTTTGTTCCATGTGTGTAACGCTAGTGCTACTGCTTTTTTAAAAACTGCAATCTGTAACTTTACAGGTTAAAAAACGAACAGAAATCAGTTACTGAGGAAGTACATGACAGACCGATCTTCTTCCCTTAACGTGATTAGCAACAGTACATTTATAATAATGATTTATAATTTGAGCTGTAATATAATTTGAGCTGTTATCTTTTGAGCTGTCGGGTACAATTTCACGGCAAATGTCCATCTGTAAATGGAAAAATAAGCTACTATATTACATGTCCGGGTGCTGTAGATGGTGCAGCGTTTGTAGCTTCTTCTTACAGCAGTTGGTTAGCTAATTTAAACTTGTCATGCGCGTTAAGAAAATAACTCCTCAAATAACCTGCAATTTTACGTTTCAGACAGAGATGGCGGTAGAGAGGCAAACGACTGCAACATTAACGTGAAACTTGACCAAGCTTCAAATCTTTCGAATTTTAAAAAACGATCAGTCGTGACTAAACTTGCCAGCTACATAAAAAATCACTTACAGCACTTACAAAAATACATTTATTTGGGACATACAGTAACATCCTATTGACTTCTGAAATAGCTAATGAGTAATGTGCTAATAATAACAGCAATCAGGGTTTATTGATTGACCTGATAGTTCAATCTGATCCATCTGAGGTCACATGACAGTGATGTACGTACCGTCCAGAACGCACTGCTTCATCTCAATCTCATAGAACTTATTGGTACCAATAATGATGCTGTAGCTGGTGAAGTGGATACAGCTGCACGGCTCCAGTGTTTCAATCTCCTGAAAGATCAATAAGTGTTTTTAACCACTTATGCAAATTTTATGATTTAAATACAGCTGCCTGCGTTCAGAACAGAACTGACCTGTCATCAGCACTAATGTAGAGAACACAAAACACCGACACATACTCAATAAAATGTAGGAATGGTCAATAAGATTTTTATAATATATAAATATTTGATATTTTATTTTTAAGATTTTCAATAACACAAATGTGTATTCACGTACATGACCGACTGTCGATTTTAGAACAGAAACAATGGCAAACCCGAAACGTCTGTTATTATTGTGATTACTTTGTGAATTAAAAATCAGATGTCGTTATCTTTGTCAAAAGTTATTTACCTTCCGTATGCAGAATTTGTTGAGATTGTCGTTGTAACGTAGAATCGTGACTTTATTGGGCATTGCTGCACAAATGCACGGCCCATTTTCTATCTGAAGGAAAAACAGGTACAAAAAAGCCTTGTGGTAAGTTTTTAAGGGGACAATGCAACACAAAGCAGTAACAATGCAGCAAAACACAGCGGGAGCAGCTTTACCCTGCCTGCGGCGAAGAGGTGACAACCCTTGACTGTCTCAAAGATGTACGGCACAATCTCAGGCAGTGTGGGGAGGTGAGACTGAGAGAGAGACTGTTTGACTTTCTTAATCTCCACCAGACACAGTGCTCGCTCGTCCCCTGCATCATACAAACACATCATTTAACCACACTGCTACTGCAGAGAATATTATGAACTACTGGTACATGTTCAGAAAAACATTGTATTGTTATGATACCATGTCTGAAAAACCATGGTAACGCTGCCTGGTAGTTAGTGATACAAGCACTGTTAATTAAAGGGACAGTTCACACAAAGATGCAGATTTCTCTGTCATTTACTCACCCTCATGTCATTCCAAACCTGTATGACTTTTTTGCTTCTGAGGAACACCAAAGAAGATACTCTGAAGTACATTGGTAACTAAACAACAGTGGCACCCATTGACCTCCATTGTATGGACATAAAACCACCAAGACATTTTTCAAAATAGCTTCTTTTGTGTTCCACAGAAGTCATTGGTTTGAAATGACATGTCAAAAAGTACAATAAATGTAACCACTCCACACCGTTTTTACTGAACACACGTCATTGTCTGTGAATCTTCACTCACCCACAATCATGAGCAGCTTGTCGTGTTCTTTGATGATGTGGATTTGGAACACAGACCCCAGACCCGGAATGTGAGTGAGAGAGTTTTTAATTACGTTCAGGGCATAGAGACCCTCCTCAGAGCCCACCAAGACAATCTAACCACACAGAAACAAAATAACCCAAAGATAGTATATCAGATTTTCATATATTGTATTTGTTATTCATATTGGCCCATATTAATTGACAGCCATAAAATTTAGAGAGCCATTAATTGAAGCTTTAAAGAAAAATAAGCAGCGTTTCTGTATGTATGCGTTACCTGATCAGTCAGTGGGAGGGTGCAGTTGATATCCAGCCTGTCATCTCCCTC
>JAZGTI010009952.1:0-18225 GCA_036877585.1 Botia kubotai
TTTGTAACAATACAAACTGAAAAAGTCTGTTGACATTCACTCAATCAGACAGTTGCGGTAAGTAGCTGTAAATCATGCTGGTTTGTTGCCGAAAAGCAATGGTGCACCATGATTGGCTGATTATTTCATTGGCTAAAACTTTATTATTTTTGTTTGTTTGGAAAGCAACCTATTTATTCTCCACTGTTTCTGGGCTCCAATCAATCTTGATGTTCTTGTCTAAGGACACAAAAAGAACAGGAAGAACATGAAGGAAATGCAGATACCGCATTCCATAAGTCATTGACATTGTTGGCGGAAAACTGTTTGTGCGAAGAAGAGTTGAGCTGTGGCAGTAAACTAGTGCGCAGATTGACTTTAGTTGTTTACAGTGGCCCCTGGAACGAGGCAGGGCTCCTGGTGCATTGTGGGTAGGTGTGTAAACATGCATGGCTGTGTGAGTTTATCATAAAGCACGGCAGCTCTCCAGGTGCATATTAGTGATAAAGGAAGGTGAGGGGCTTTGTTTTTCTTTAACGAGCTGTCACACTCCATCGCCCGCACCAAAGGGGTGATGGGTGGACTCTCTGAGACACATACACACAAACACAATGCAGAGAGGCCTGGCTTCTGTGGCCTGGCTGTGAAAAGAAGTGGACTGAGACCAGAAGTCAATGCAAAACTTGCAAATGCAAATGCAGCAACACAAAATCAAGCTAAAGCTAGAAGTGTCCATGTTTGCGTACACTTGGATGTTTTTGGGAAGCTAAATCCTGTAAGAAAATCCTGAGGAATCTTCACTTAAAATGCATGTCAATGAACAAACTATCCCTAAACTGATCATGTGACATCATGTATGTAACATAATAGTTGTTTTATTGTGACATTTATTTATGTACAGCTCTCAGATTTTTGTGCATGCAAAGGACTTCTTATATTTCATCATGCAGAGTTTTCCCTCCATGCTATTGTGATGCAACTGGCTCAGCGTTATTTCCTCTGAGGACCGGAGAGAAGGGACAAGTGTGGCTCTTCACATTAATAGTCTTTTAAGCCACTAAATGATTTTTTTAATCTGCAATACTTAGAAAGACTGGGGGATCTCCTTTTTTAATAGGAGCAATGCTTTGAAGAAAAAAACGTAACAAATACAATCCCTCATGTGGTTCTCCCTCCTCGTTGTCTAGCCTCGGTCATTTTTCAAGCTTTGTGCAGCCCTGCTCTCCAGGTGTTTGTCAAAAACACAGAAAGATATATAAATAAATCAAAGTATGCGTGGCATAGAACCCCACCAAAAGCTGGTGGTTTACTGTGTGGTGGGGCATCCCTCTGCTTGAATAATAGCACATACAGGGCGGCACACATACACATACAGTCATCTCTTTTTCATTGTGTTTAGCGCAGGTTGGTAAAAAAAAAAATAGGACTCTGGTACATTGGTACGGAGT
This sequence comes from Botia kubotai, assembly GCA_036877585.1. Taxonomy (NCBI): domain Eukaryota; kingdom Metazoa; phylum Chordata; class Actinopteri; order Cypriniformes; family Botiidae; genus Botia; species Botia kubotai. The sequence continues at coordinate 1,428 of JAZGTI010009952.1, forward strand.
GTTTGTGCGTGTAAGAAAGGAGGGGGGGGAGAGTGAGAGAGAGGAGAGAGAGAGAGAGAGAGAGAGAGAGAGAGAGAGACTGGGCTGTGGATCATTAGGAATTCTGTCCTGTACATGGTTCTGGTGAAGCAGTATGAAGGTGTAGCTGTACTGTGGATTGAAGCCGCCCACTAGCTCTCTCTGAGAAGTCAATTAACACTTATATACAGGATGTTACTTTTATGTGGAAGAGAGAGAGAGAGTTTTTGTCACTTACTCTTAGTTTTACTTAAAGCTGAAGTGTGTCATTTCTGCATCATGGCATCAGCAAACAGAATTGGATGAGTATTGATTGTTTCTAAACATGTTTCCTGAACATTCCATCAGTTGCTATTGGTTGACAAACAGATAGTCCCGCCCTTAACTCTCACCAATGGTGGAGCCAGTGTTGTCATGTTGGGATGTTCAAACGAACCGAGCAGTATTTTGATAGCATCACAGTATTTATGCATTTATTTACATCTTATGAATGGAAGGTGTTATAGCATTTAAAAGTAATTTATGTAATCGTTTTAAACTTAATATTGTTAAAACTACCATATGATCTGAATAAACAAACTAAGCAGTCATCCAGACATCTACAGAGTCTGTTCAGAAAGTTAAATAGTGACATTTGTAGAATATTCTGTCATCATGGTGTTATTTTTAACCTCTACCATAACTTTTAATTTTTCCTAATGTGATGTACTGTGATAATGATGAGGCTCAGCTGATTCAGCAAAGACTCTGAGGCAGGAGTCGTTTAGTTTGGCTTTGAGAGATAAGCTGAGAGTAACTGGCTAAGTGTGAAATCCTAAGAAAGGCATATTTACAGTTTAATCCATCTGTTGCTCATTCACAATGAAATATTCAGTTTAATCATTATTCCTGTTCGTACTTTAAAGTGCTATGTGTCACTGATTAGCTGTGTGATGTTTTATTTTGCTGTGGGCTAAAGAGAGAAAAAGAGCAACAAACAATAACACAATAAATAAGATGTTAACGCTATACTGAAAAAGTTTTAAACTTAAAATAATTTATTTCAGCATATCAAATGATTGGATTTGTCTACACACAGTGTACAGTGTACACAGTCGCACACCGTAAAACGCAAGGCATAGTTTGTGACCTTAACCTTGCGCATAATTAGCTATTAATCCCTGGTCAGTGTTCCACACCTGTCTTTACTAGCTGTGTTTGAATCCCACTGTCCTAGCACTAATGGAGAAGGACGCCCTACAAGGGCTAGCAACTGCCTTACCTCCAAAGGGCAGATCTGTGTGGTAATGTAGAGGAAGATCTGTAAAGCCGTGTAGCTTTGAGGAACAGCTGTGGGCAAAGCACAAGCTCTGTACAGCCTCTGAGGGCCTGAAAGGGTGAGGGGCCACTGTCTTAAGATAACCAGGACTGAGAGGAGAAAACAAGGATGGAAAGTCATGTTTAGAAATGACAGAACAGCACAGGTGCTTTATTGGTGATTGAATGCTACCTTTGACGTCAAAGTTATGTAATAGTTTTCTTTGGTGGAATATTTGCTTTTCAAGTTGCTTTCATATACAAAACTATGTGCACATCAGTAGTGCAGAGAGCAAGAGTTCTGAGTGTGACAGATTCGACAAGTTAAATAATTTGCAGTTGGCTTTTTAAATAATGTTCTGAGATTGTTTGTCTGATATTAGTTTTATCTTGAGGCATCAGAAGTTTAGCTAAGAAACTAATAGTTGGGTTTTAAACTCTTCATGGAGTCACATTTTTGGCAAAATATGAGGAGCAAAACAAAAAATACCAGGATACTCAATAATACGTTGTTATGAATGGTACAATGATAATACACCCATAGCTGACATGTGGGTCAGAAAGTTAATTTTAGAACTTCACGATATTAGTGAAGTATTGTAATTGAATATACCCTATATTGTGGTTTATTTGCCCCTCACATTATTAGCACTGCATGGCAATGACAAGCACTGAAATGGCGGTTTACCTGTTGAGAGCAGATGGTTTGGAATCTCTAGGACAATATAACACCCAGCCTGCAGTGTGGTGCTGAGCAACTTTGGCGAGAGGATGCCTGGCATGAGCAGCACAAGATGAGAGTGGTGTGGTTAAACAGGCCATGTTGACGGGATGGCAGCTGTCCATTCAGAGCAGGGCCTAAGAGAATAAGGCCACAGGCTGGCAGGATAGGCACAGTTTCAATAGGAATATTTAATAAGTTCCTCCAACCAGCAATTTGGTAACTTTTTTAATGTAGACCTTAAATTTTGAGAGAGAGAGAGAAATAGAGAGAGTAACTTTGGTAATTATGTTGTGACTAAAGAAAATTGAAAATAAATTGAACTAGGTTATTATATTCTAGCATATTCAATGTCACAAAAATGTTTTTTTTTTACATTTTATCACCCAATTTTTTTGATGAATCATCTTGAGAAGCTTTTTAAAGAGTTCCCCTCTATCCTACACACTTATTATATATATAAATTCCTCTAACACAGCAGTTCTTTTTTGTATGTTCATGTTTACATAAGCTTGTATCATAGCGTTACAGAAAAACAATATGTGCAGGTATGACCACGGCTTCATTTGCAGTTCTGATTCGTATCTGCCCAGAGTATATCAGTTATGGTTGTATGTTTTATTTGAAGGTAAACGTGATGCTTGCAGACCGGGGAATTGATGGGGGTGGGGGGCGTGGTTTGCAGTAGCTTTTCCAGCTGTGAAGTCTTAATTGCATTCTTAGATAAAGATTAGACGGGTCTCGATCCCTTTCAGACAAGGTGATTTGCAAATACCTGTGCGTAAAAGGTGCTTTACCTCACTAATGTGTAACGCCTATTAGAGGTGCTAATTAGGAATGAGTAAACGTGTGCATTGCACATGATGAAGCAACATCTAGTTCAGTTCTAAAACATGTGTTTCTTACATTCTAATAATCGTGTTTCAGAATAAAGACTTAGTTAAGTCTATTTGGTTTATTTTAAATGATAAAAATGAATGTATAATTATGCTAAGAAACTTCAATAAAAGATAACTAATCTATAATTTGTACGCCAATCATTTTCCAGTCTCCTCTTCAGCGATGGTTCTCTTAAAGATAGGAAACCCTCAATGCTCTTTATTCTGGGAGTTTCTGCGTGTAGTCGGACTACTAAAGAGATTCAGCACAAGAAAGTAGAGGGTGGAAACAGAAGACAGCAGCGGCCGTATCAAAGAGAGGTTAGCAAATGGCGCACACCGGGCTCTCCGATGTCCCTGGAGCCCCTGCTAGCCTGTTATCACCCTGACAAGCAGGGGGGCTTTGAAATTGGCGCTTTCCTTCATGTGACAATTGTACCTGCTGATAGACCATTAGATTACTTAGCTATTCACTCATTCGCTACCATAGTAACCTTGTGTTGCTTTCCTTTTCATGTCATTGGTTTCATATCATAGAGCGTTTTTACTCACCTACTTGTGTGTTTTGAAAGCGGTACTGTAGCAGTTGTTTAAAACGACTTTGGTGGCCTAGAATTTATAGTATAATTATGCGCTTGTCTGTGTTTGTTTACATATAAATAAAAGACAAAGGGTTTGACAACAGGGTCTCACATTGAACTTGAAAAGAAAGATAAACATACATATTTGGAGGAACATGATTTTTGTTTTGGGTAGTGAAAAATCATACTGTAATTAAAAAGAGCTATTGTTTATTGGCATACATCTGTAGTCTGCATTAAATAAATATGCATTACATAGTATAAATGGCATTAAATATGTATTGAATTATTTTAATTTGTAGCAGGCATTTCCTTTTTTATGTAAAGCCATAGAAAGATAATGATATCGTTATTGTATTGATTAGTTGATAAATGTGTTTAAATGATACATAAAGCAATATGTTTTGTATCAGACGTGCCTTGTGCATATTTATTGATTTCTCATATTCAGCTGACTTGTACAAGTTTTAGATTTATATGAGTTTGTGTTGTGCTTGAACAAAAATGCCAGAAACCCAGAATAACCAGTATAAAATCTTTGTGTGTGGGTATGTGTGTGTGTGTAAATGTTTCATATACTACATTATATATAAGTTTATCAATAATATGCAATTACCATAATCATGACAACATATAGCATTTCATAGTCTTACTATTATTCAAATTCATCCAAATCCATATTTTCCCCATCTTGTTTTTGTGTTCTAAAATATTTTTCCTACACATTAATTTTTCCTTCACCACTTGCATGACAAGGCGACTCGCACCGCAGTGACGAGCATAAATACATCCACCTGGTGATAAAACAACAGAGGACAAACACACACATACTGTAGATTGAGCTCTTGGGCTGCTGGACCAGACCACACGCACTCACACACACTGACCACCGCACAGCCAGTAGCTCCCTCTGTTGACCACTGCTGAACTGCAGAGCCACACGCCTGCCAACCCGCCTTTGTGTTCCTGTGAAGAAGCAATCCAAGAGCACTGCAGCACTCTCAAATGACATGCATACACACATTTCTGAGTCTGCTCTCCCTCGCAAAGTATTTAGAGTTTTGAATTTCTGAGTTTGAGGAAGTGGAAACAGATAATAGAAGAATTATTTGTTCGTTTAGTGTTGATGTTGTAAGCATCACAGAGCATTTTGATAGCAGCGTGTTTTGGAATGTCTACATGGATCTAATGTAGATGTGTATACTGACTAGAAGTTCTTAGGCAGTGTCTTTAAAATAATTTTTAGTGTTTTTTTTGTAAGAGTTTTATAGTGTGTAACTGATTTTGCTGGCATTGTTAGGGCTTTCCATCTACTTCAACTGTTTTTAATAGGAAGCAAATGATTTTTTTCTATCCCCTCACTTCCAGCCCCCACACACAAGTCATACTGACAGTTAATATTTGCATGTCTTTTTTTGGAACATTATTCAAATATGAACAAAACTAGTACTATAATTACTAGTGTTGGAAAAAACTATTACTATATATTTTATAATGAGATAAAATAACTCTTTCACAACTGAATTTTTAATTTTAAATGAATTAAGTAAATTTACAATCATTGGTACTTTTGTTTATTTGCTTTGTTAGAGCGATCGCCCTGCACTCAGCTCTCGAGCTTTCACTCTGAGACATCCAGCGCTGACCCGAGCGGCTACAAATAAGCATCCTGGCTCTTGAATTTATTAGAGCCCAATTTTTGACAAGTTGATTTTAAATAACTCCAGCGGCGGCTGCATTGACTGTATGTTCGATGGCTGGCCGGCTGACATGTGACCTATGTGAACTTACCCTCCCCTATTGACTGCTGTGATTGATGCTCCGCCAAGCTAGCCCTGATAATTCTTAGCCACATGTCAACAGCCAGTGACCAAAAGGGTCAGCCCTGTCTTTAACATTTCACACACACAAATAAAAACACACACACGGTCTCACCTGCGTACATTTACACACAAACCTTTCCAAAAGATAAAAAAAACTGGAATCTTTTCAAATCCATTTTCAGGTCTAGCATATCTGTCCATTTACTGTATTTGTTTTTACATCGTAAAGCTTGTTTTTTAATTCGCCTGCTCGTGAACTGAATGCTTGTAGGTCTCTTGTGGGAGAGCGGGTTTGGGTTTGGAAGTGAGACGCAGCTCGTTGTAAAAAACAGCCTGAGAACAATGAAGGAAGAGGCGCTGTGCAAAAACTGCTAATGAAAATGATGGGCAGCTATTGACATGTATCGGCAGCCGTCGCAATCAGCGACAACTAGTCGTGCATACTTAAGTTAAAATGTATTCAGCGAGGCAGTGAGGATTAAAGGCTGATCATGACGGCGTGTAGTAGAAAGCCAGGCTTTGCCTTTGTGCTGTTTTTTGAATAACTTTACACAACGCTACACATTGCTAGGCTGTCACTGCTGTTTTGATAAACTTCACATTGTTAGCGAGTTGCTATTGCAGTTTTGATACAGTTAAGTAGTAGTTTAGTGGGGGTGGATGTTTTGATGGCTGTGAAAGCAGGGGCCCTGGGTGTTTGTGGCTCTGTGGCGTTTCAGTCATCACAAATATGGAAAGTGACCTAAGGGAGTGTCTGTCAACAGGGAGCGTGCCTCTGTAATTCAGTCAATATATCTGAAAACAACACCCCACTACTGTGAAACACAAATTAACAAATTAATTTCTGAAACATTGTCTGCTTACTTTAAATGTTTGCTTGTTTTGAGACAGACAGGAAGTGATGTAACTTTTATCTTTAGATCTTTTTATCTTTATCCAAACATTACCGCCGTAAATACCACCATATCTCCCATTTTTTCACTTTAACAGTCTCTGCACTTCCTGTGCTAGTGTGCGTCTTGGAGTTCTAGGAGCTGTAGCTCTTAGCATTTGATCTGTGTAAATCTTAATATGAGAAATGTTTGTTGGTCTCGAGGGACCCGTGTGAACACAGGTAGCCCTCCAATCGGCATTCAGACAGCACGGTTCTCCCCCGGTTCTCCTCATCCACTTAATTTGTGTTTGTCACAGTGCAATTAAAAGCAGTTTCAAATGGTGGTCTGCTTGCCTATCTTTTCCATGTGACGCTTTTAATCTGCAGCTTTAGTATTTTTTTTGTCTTGTTGTGATGCAGACAGAAGAATAAATTAAGGAGATGTAACTTTCAAAGTATGTGCATGCATGTGTGTGTTGGGCAGTAGAATACACAAACTGCTTTGTTAGACCACACAGCGTCCTTCAGCAACGGCAGCACACGTCTGTGTAATAAAAACAATCTTACAACTGTCTTCATCAGTACCTCGCTTGTCTATAAAGTTTTTTTTATTCTCATCACTCAAACATATTTCCTTTGTTTTTCTGCTCATCAGATTCACAAAGAGAAAACGACTAAATTTCACTACCTCACACATCTACACGCGCTATGTCAAGCTTTTTTTTCCATTGTGTAGTTTAGAAGTAGATTTTATTTCCGTGAAAGATATTAGTTTTCACTGATGTGTGTATTGCATTGATCTGCGACTTTTTATCGTTGGTGCGCATCTCTGAACTGATATATCTTGTGCTAGATAATGCGCCTTTTGCTTACCTGTACATAGTGAGCTTATGGTAATACAAATGATTTTACTTTATTTTTATTTTTTCCTTCGAGATTTTTATTAAAAATACAGTGACAGTACCAATGACCTGGGTTTTTTGTAACATTTGAAGTTCAGGTCATATTTTTTGGAAGTACTCTAAAAAAAGAACATAAGTTTTAATAAAGAATATTGTATAAAACGAAACAATCAAAAAGGCTAAATGTTTTCCAAATTTATCTAGAAAACTCTCCGCCTATAAGATGTAAGTAAGAGCTAAGTAAATAGATTTAGTTTCGTTTCACAGACTGACAGACTTAAAGGTATTTTAAAGAGACATCATCCTCAAAAATCCCGGCAAGTTTGGAATATGAAATACGGTCAGATGCAATTTCAGTGGTGGCATGGTGGGGCAGGCACAATGGTTTGTGGGTCGGTGCAGCTCCTGAATTTTCTTATCAGTGGGGAATTGTGGTATGCTGAGATGCCAGCAATATCTTCCCTGCTGCTGTTGGAAATGCAGTAAGCTGGTGACATGCGCGTAAACATACACACATAGTTGTGAACTGCACACTGGGATAGACCGAGCAGTCTGGATTCCCCACAAATGTGGCTCAATCATTCTAGAACAAAGGGGTGCCTTTGATCTTTTCTCAGCCTTTTCTTGCTGGATCTGTCAGTGATGTTGTCACGGTAGTGTGTGTCCGGCGTGGACACTCCCCTCTCTCCCACATTTGCTTTGATGGGCTGCTCTTGTGATGTTGTGTTAGATTGTTCCTGCTTTACAAAGCTGCATCTCACACTGTAGAATATCGACATTTCTGTTGTTTTCTACTAATTTGGTGTGACATCATTTACAAATTAAAAAATGTAATTTCTTTATTACACAGCCCCATGTACATGCAAGTACGTGCACATTAAATTCACACAAACTACAAACAATCCTTTAAATTCAAAGTTGATTATTCATAACGCCTCATTTTGCACTGTTTTTGTGTTCCCTGCACATGTGGCATGTGAAACCACTGAGCTGGGAAACACAAAGTGAACAACGCACAGCTTCATTCACAATGTGTGTATCAACAAAGTGAGCAGTTTTATCTCCACACTTGACAGCGCGAGCCGATAAACATTGCTGAGGGAGAGACGCGGACTGCTTCTTTAAACTCTCTCTCACCCCCACTTTCCCTCTCATTACACCACTCCCCCTCTCTCTCTCTCTTTCTCTCATTCTCTCGCTTGCTCTTTGTCTTTCTCCTCCCCTTTCTTCCTGCTCCGTTTCTCTGTGGGCACAGGCAGCAGCCTGTCTCCCTCCAATTGGCTGGACATCCACCAATCTGGCGTTTGGAAGGGCTACAGGGACTGCATATGCAAAGCCCTGCTTCATATTAATGAGCAGGAATTGTGGCTTTAAGTCCTTGATTAGAAGAGTGCAAGAGCTTTTGGTCCCAACTGGCTGTGCCTATAGGCTGTCACCGGGAGAACGGTCCTGATAATTGCGCTGCTCAGTCACGGAAAGGAGAGAGAACTGGAGGAGGTACAGAGGGAGAGAGACAGGAGAGAAACTTTTATTTATAGAAGAGCTTTGCGTAAATGATGATCGCAGAGAACACATGGATTCGGTAGAACTTTCTCTTCCCGAGTGTTTTTCCCTGCACTCTGAACAACAGTAGGTACATTTTCATTTTTTCTACTTCTATTGTTAGTTGTGTTGTGTGGCTGGACTGTTTGTTTGTAGTTCCAGTCATGGCAGTGGGCTGGTGTGTATGTTTATGCATGTGGTCAACATAGTTATTCATTGTAAAGCTGGCCGGCTCTAGCATGTTAAGGTTGTTTTCGCTGTCAGGTAGCATTGGCAGGCTGTGTGTGCGTGTGCGTGTGTTGTGCCGGTACGGTCCTGTGGTGTGGAAGCACTTGTGACTGTAGCAGGCTGTTCTAACTACCAGCTTATACACTGACAGAATTACAGCGATCTCTGTTCAAACGAGCCGCGTGACAGTGCAGAGCGTGTTTCCGTGTAAATCATTAGGAAGCGTGTCGGTAGAAATGACATGAAAGAGAGTGTCGGGGGAGGAGAGGGAACACGAGAGGGATGGAGAGGAGAAAAAGTCTTAGGAGAGCTGGAAGAGTAGAACCGGGCGCACAGCATGTGTCCCGCTAAATGTATTAAAGCTCGGAGAGAGTGAGGGGGGCACAGACGCTCGGAAGAGCAGAGGGTCCGGAGCCCGGCAGAGAATTGCTCCCTTAGGTTCATATTTATCTCTGTCTCGCTCACTTCTGTCAGCACAAAACGAATAAAACCTTAATACACACATTGGGCTGACAGATTTATATAGACTTTTATTTTGTTCTAAATGTTAGCTGTCTATTTAGTTTGTGTGAATGACCAAATTGTGTTTATATAAACAATGTAAGATAAAAGCTAAAAATGAAATGTTTAAATTGAAAGATAGAATCAAAATAGAATGCATACTTTAGTCAGTCTTGAAGTCAAACAATTTTACAATTCTTAAGTACTGTAAACCACATCTAGTCTGATTAAAAACAACAACAAAACTTCTGTCCTAAGCTGCATATGAGCTCTGAATTATGAAGTTCACTTTAATTTAGCCAGAAATAAAGAGGAAGAATGGCCAGAAAGATGAGGAACAGGTAAAATGTGATGTCTTAAACCATCAGCCACTGTCCTGCAAAATAGAGCCAACACACAGACAGCCCACAACTTCTGTGTGTTGGCTTCTGCTCACATATATACAAAAGTAGTTTTTGGTAGTTGAAAAAGTGACTAAAAATATTTATATATTTTGTGAATTTGGTCATAGGTGATTTAGATATTTAATGAGGAGCAGAGCACTGGATGCAGTGAAGACTCCAGTTGTGTGGATGTGTTGGCAGCAACACCCGGAACAGGATCATTAGGTTGACTGGATTATTCAGATTGATGAAAGGAAATTCGGAGATGTTCCTCACAGCCTTCGACTCATTTGATGATCGCTTGCTGTTTGATCTTTGTTTTAACACAAATTGACTACTGAGATTTTAATTAGTATTATTAATGATGGTAATAACAACATTTGGTTTCTCTGTTATCATAATTACAGACTCTCACCGTTGATTTACATCTGCACACTCGTTTTCATATTTACATTTATGTTGGATTTATTATGAAGCATGTTTGAATGTTGTTCTGTATCATTCTAATTATGGAAGCCGTTATACATTTATAAATGTGATTTTTGTGTGTGTGTGTGTGTTATAATTTTGGGGTTAATTTTATAAATACTTCTAAATCTTGTTTTGTTAAAAAAAAGAGAAATTTAATAAACAGTTCTACTAAAGGAAAGCAATTATAAAATTAATTTTATAAATCGATATAAAGCAGCAGTATTTTCATGAATGTGGTGTACATCTGGATGTACAATTGGCATGTTTTATATTTTGTTTAACAAATTCGTAAAGACACACTCGACACTCAAATTTCCATTTTTATGTGAATCTGTGGGAAGCTTCTCTGAGTATTAAGTCAAAAAAATGTTGACATTTCTTTACATTTGAATTTTCTGGCTTCTGTAGAATTTCTATAATGTATAAAAAAGTAATTATTATTAAACAAAAAGGAAAGAAAAGCTTAATGCCTGACATTTTCATACATTCCACCAGAAGTATGTAGTCAGCTTACAAGGGCAATAGACTGTGAATGTCCCCTGGAAGCGCGGGTGTCAAGTGTGTAAAATCACTGCTGGACAATGCAGCATGCTGAATGGCTCTGTGTAAAATCGTCCAGAGGTGTGTGTGTGTCCCACCATGCATGTTAAACCTTTTGTCGCTTTGCGGATGATTTTAAAACGCCAAATCCCTCCGTGGATCTTAAAGAAACTTGATTTTTTTTTAAAATTTTCTTCACCATCCGTTTACTTCGCTCTCTCAGTTCTCTCTCTCTCTCTGTCATGTGAGAACTATTATAAACCCCGGAGGCTGGGATCAAGGGGAATAAAGAGAGATTGTGTAAATTAAATAGCATTTAATCTCCTTATAAAATCATTTACTTAATTCATCTGTCAAATGATGTCAATATGCACAGCACAGATTTATTTATTCTGCCGTGCGTGTGTGCGTGTGCGCGTGCAGATCTTTGTTGCCATTCAGCCTTGATTTGGCTCCATCCCATTCCCCTGTGAAAGGTGTCGTTGCTTGTCCTACATGTCTTTCTCTTTCTGTGGCCCCTTGTCGATTACTGTCTGGACAGTCTTTGTCTTTACGCCGTCCTGCTTATTGGAGACACAGCTTTGCCACTTCCCCTTATTTGAAGGGGTTTGAGACATTCCAAGGGTAATTAACTTCAGTTAAAAGGGCCCCCCCCCCTTCAGGCCCCGGGCCCCTCCACCAGGCTGTCATTCAGTAACAAAAAGTGGCCAGAGGGGGGGTCTGTAGGGAAAAAAGGAAGCTATATTTTTGTCCTTTTGTTGAAAAGTGCAATAAGTGGCCCGTCAGACAGACACACACACAGACATGTGAAACCATCACAGAACAGACGCATGCACATGAAAACGCGCACACACACACAGCATGGGGGCCGATGCTTCCTGATGATGCAGTTGTCAATTTGTGTGATTTATGCATCAATCCATGAGGATTTTTTTCAGTAGGCAGTGTGGCATTTTTACGAGAAGTTGAATAAGGATTTTAGGAGATTTTAGCAGCTGAGACTCCTTTACATGCATCGAAAAACAGCCCTCCACCTTTAGCAGTTAGACCCCAGCACATCACTGCGTTCGGTTAGGAGTGTTTTAAAGATGCCGGAAATATGCTTTATTTTTCTTTAAATTCACTTTCGATTCTCTCGTTATCATAGACTCTCAACCTCCCTTCATTTTCCTTTTGCTCTTCTCTTTATTTTGCGGATAATTTGGCCTGCTGCATGCCGGAGAGAGTCATAAAGCTTGTGGGATACAGTTACAGCAGGTCAATAGGGACTCCAGAAGCAGGCGGGTCCACGAGGGCTAGATAAGGGTAAAAATAGTGCTTTTAGCCTCTGTGTGTTCCACTGGCACCCAGCAGACTAACCGTTTGTCTCTCAGAATGTGAATATGGCTTTCAGATTATGTTTTCACTTCCTGTTTATGCATATAGCTACTTCTTAGCAGAAGATGCATTAGTGTATATAAACATCTAAGAAAAAAGTGTTTTTATGAAGTTTAGCATTTTTTAAATATAAAAGTAGTTTAAGAGAGAATGTTAGGGGTGATTTAGTAAATAGTGATGATAAATTATTATAATTAAAATATAACGTTGAAATTATGATCATAGATTTTTTGATTGCGTAGAACACAAACGCATAAGAAACAAATGTACAACCTCTGTTGTATAGAGGCGCTTCTGCATATGTGTAAATTAGCATTTGCGTGTTTGTCTTTGCTAAGGGCCATCAGTGTCCATAATATACATGTGTTGAGGTGTAGAAAATTAGAGAATCTTAGCTGATTCCCTTATTTCCAGAAGGTGAATTTTCTTCAAAAGAAAATAGCTCTAGTGGTGTGAATCTGGACTGATTTCTGAATCTCTTTTGGCTTCATTGGTCTTCAATGAAATTGTAAAATTGTGGTGGTCTTGTAGCAGAGAAAAGGGAAATGAATCGGCAGGCAGGGTGACGGTTGACAGTGAAATATTTCTTCTCGCTTTCTCTTGTCATACATCATGTGGGTGTGTGTGAGTGTGTGATGAGATCAGTACGATGGTTTCACCGTGTAGGCATGAATCTGTTCCTTGGTCCTGCAGTCAGCTGTAGAGCACAGCTGTAGAGGCTTTCTGGATGTTTTTTGGGGACTTTCTTTGAAACTTTCTTTGGAACGGTCATTTTTCAGTTTTATTCCTCCAATTTTTTTAACACATGGATTTATTGTATGCATGCATTTAGGGTATTTATTAAAAAAAAATTAAAAAACATAATGTTGAAATACATTTTTGTTGTTAATCTAGACATGTTCGTTTTGCAGAAATTTTTGTAAAGCAACTTTGAGCAACTGTCGGGTTACAGACACATATATTGACATAAATATTGATTTTATATATACACACACCCTCAGGTCATTTGTTTTCACCACATAAACCACGATGATGAGATTTGTGATTTCTCAATTCTCGCTTTCCTAGAAATTTAAATGCTGTTAACTCAAGACTGTGCATGTTAGTTTGTATCGAAATATATTTACAATATCTTCTGTCTTTCTTACATGATTTTTTTTAAACCTGTTCAAAATGTGTGTTCATGTAAATGCTTCGACAAACAGAAGCTATTGTTTCATTTTTCGCGTAGAATGCAAAATTTTTCACTTAGAGTTAATTCAGACTAATGTTTTCGCCATGCTGTAGATTATCAAAGCTACCCTGATGGAAGGCTTTTGAACAAATCTGCTTATGTGTGGTAATTTTTACCCAGACGGAGTACAGATGTACCTGGCTGAAGCTTATGGCATGATTTGAACTCGGCCGGGGTTAGGTGCGCGGTTGCATCACATGCACAGATATCAAAGCACATCTGTGTGGTGAATATAACAAGATCAGAAAGTGTGTGTGTCTGCACAGGTGTGCGTTCACGTTGGGCTGGTATATTTGATCTTTATATTTCCGTTCTCGCCTGCTCCCTGCCACCCCAGCCCCTGTTGTGCTGCAGAATAGCTGCATTCCCGTAGAGATCCGCATGCTTCCAGGCAGGAGCGTCCGCACGCGCTCCGTCATATTAAAGCTGACAGTCCATCTGCCGCGTGGCCGGCCACGCTGCCTCTGCGTGCAAGGCCTGCCTTTAACTCCACCTGTCTCGTTCTTCAGCCTTCAATCCCCAAAGGTTAAATCACGTTGTCAGCAAACGATAACAAGAAACCCTGCTGGTATGTCGTGCTTATTTTGAGGGCTGACTTAATAGCAAAACCTTTTATCGAGGAGTCATGTGTGTCAATGTCAATGTGTGTGTGTTTATATGCCTTTCTGCATGCGTGTGGTCTCTAGGGTTAATTGTGTTTATCTTGTGTGTCTTTTGCTTGCGTGTCATGCATGCGTGTGAGCTGATTGCAGGACTGTCCTACACCTGTAATTAGCTGGCTATGAGTAACCAGGCTCTGTGTGCTGTCAGAGGGTAGTGAGAGAGGGAGAGAGAGAGAGTGACGGAGAGATATAGGAATGGCATTTACTGTTCATGGGGTGGTCGTTCCTGTATAAGGAAGAATGGCACCTGTCTAATCAATCAGAATTGCACTATTCACATGGAACAGCAACACGAGTCGCAGAGCATGGTCGCAACACAGCGACACACACACACACACACACACACACACACACTTGGCTTAATTCAGCTCATTGTCCTGCGTGTTAATCCTTGTCCACATGGATGTAGTACTTAGTCGTTTTGACAGTAGCGTGAAATGGGCTCAGGTAGATCCCTATAGATTTATTCTTTAGAACCGCCTGTTTCTCCTAATGATCACAAGTGCCGATTCGTAGCCGTTCCTTTGTATTTTTGACTGTCTTTTAATTCTGAAAATCATTTTTAGTTCATTTTTAAATAATAATAAATATTGCAATATTTTTACAGTCGTAATTCGTCTTCCTGTTTTAACTTATCCATGTAAATTTTTAATTTTTAAAAGACCTGACTGTCATTTAAATTTAAACCCACCACGTTATTGTTTTTCTTTTTTTATTTGTTTTTATTTCAATTTCTTAGTGTTTATTATTTCTTAGCATTTATATTGTTTTAAACAAATAAGTTTTAATGGTTTAATGGAATATATTGTAATATAAAATAAACTCAACAATCCAACAATCCTGGCCTTATAAATTTCCTTATATTTGAATAAACTATTTTACTGTACATACTCAGGCGCAGGGATTACCATATTATTTACATAGGTCTGTCACAAATCCTATCTTGATATAACAACTTCACTTAACCACTCCATGTAAAATTGAGTTGTTTCTGTTTTCTGGAAGTATCCAGTGAGTGACTGAGATGTGTGTTTGTGTGTGTTTATGCATGCACATATTATGCTATGCATGTTTTCCCTGTTGTTCCTTTACTTTTAAACAATTAAGCGTGTTCACTTTTGTAAATAGATTTGTGTTTAAAATGCATTTAAAGGAATTAAAAAAATTAACTATTTATGCGATATTAGTATTTTAGTAATGCATTATACTACATAAAACTTTCAATTGTTTTGTTTTATACAATGTTTAATATTGTGCAACGAAAGTCAGCGATGTTGTTGGCTTTTGATGTCATTTTTATTCTTGTTTACTGATGATGTCATGTCCTGTTATGTACAGTAAAATCTGCCAGATATAAAATGAAACAAAAAAACTTCTGGTTGTTAGTGACAGATATTTAATGCTTCTGGCATTGGGAGTCCAGCAGTGTGTGTGTTGTGTGTGTAGTCACGTTACAGAGAGTGGAGAGAAACAGGCGTGTATTAGGGCCGTGTGTGTGTGTGTGTGTGCTGGAGCTTATCGATTCTTCTGCTCACTCGCCCAGAACTAAAGCCAACACATTACTTGTGTGTGTGTTGCTTTTTTCCACTAAGCCCTGACTGGCTTGCCAGCCTCAACACACACATACAGACACACAGTGCACACGCTGTTCCTCCCACTGTTTGTGAGGTAAACACACACTCTGGAGTGCAGCAGTTTAAAATTAGCAATGATTGCAACAAAATGATTTGACAATTAAAAGGATTGCTGACACTGATTTGAGCCGCGCTAATGTTTTCTGAAATAATGAATTATTGCCTTAAGTCTGTGCATGCAGTTTTGCTGTAATAGTTTAGCCATTATTTTATTTCATGCTTTGTAAATGGAGTAATTGAGCTGGCCTTTAGTTTCAATAAATGCTTATACTATGACTACAAAAAAGTCTAAACGTTATACTTAAGATTGAATGTTGTGCAGCACATTTTGGAAAGAAAGAAAAATCAAAACAGACACAGAGCGAGAAGTACTTAAAAAAACTTTATTGATCACAATAATGAAACCACAGCAGACAGAAAAGTAAAAGAGAGACAGATCGACAGAAAGAATGCTGCAGAGAGACAGACAGACAGACAACGTCTTCACGGCTGTGTTCTTTCAGACAGACGTTGAAGCACAGCATTAGCTGAGTGATTAGTTTCATCAGTCCGAATGCGGGGACAGTTGGGGGTTGTGCGGCTCTAATGACATTGAACGTGTTTGCTGAATTGGAACGGAGCTGGAGAATTAGGGAGCCTGCTCTGTTAATTAGAGACTCACACACTTAGCCGCACTGCCTGTGGCTCGTACCACTTCACTTCCTCCACAGGCAGGCTTTGCTCTCCTGTGCTTTAACTTTATTGCACAAAGTCTACAAGTTTGAATCTTTAAAGATGAGTATTTCAAAATCTAGCCTATGCCTAGAGGAATTTTCATCTCTGATGGCGAGGTAGCTGTTGTCGCCTAGAATTTTAGGAGTGTGTTGAAGCACGCTGATGTTTTTCTAAAGCTACTTTTAGTGGCCTCAATTAATTTCCATAAGTTTGTGTAAAGATTTTGCTGTGCTATCACAAAGCCCAGGGTTATTACCATTTGATTTACATAGTAAATCTGCAACAGACACTTTCCAGGAACATCTGCGCAAGTTTTTTTCTTTTGAGATCATGCCATATTTAAATGGATAAATGTACTTAAAAAGTATCTTTTTCAGTCTTTATGACTTTTTTTTAAATCCTCCTAAACTGTTTTTAAA
>JAZGTI010009953.1:0-18225 GCA_036877585.1 Botia kubotai
GAAATGGCATGTGTCTAAATGTCATTGCAGTAAAACACTATTGCCCACATCCCTCCCAGTTCTCCTGGTCCACCCCTCACAGGCTAGACACTGTTCTATCTATTTGCACACTGTCAGTCTCAAAAGCAAGTGGCCCTCTCTTCTCCTCCTGGGCAAGTCCCTCCTGAGAGGCATCCATTCCTGCCTGCTGGGATACTGACAGTTAACCTTTTGCTCAGAGATTTCTGGGAGCTTCGCCAGATTCTCCCGCCCTGCTTTGCTTTTTGAGAAGATGCACCCTTAAAAGATCACATGGCCTAAGCTGCGTACTACCTCAACTGCATTAACTTGTCTACAGAGACAACGAGCGTGCTATCAACTTCTGGAGAGATGTGAACTTATCACGGCCTTTCTGAAGATCTGATGACCTTCTTGCTCTTGTTATATGCAGTGTATTATTGTTCCTTGAAGTTCTGATCACACGTTGCAAAATCTGTTTGTTGTAGCTAGAGAGCTGCATGACAAGATTAAACATAAAGAAGTGCCATTAAATAATGTTATCAAAACAAACAAATTCATTATAGACAACTTTCTATATAATCCTCAGCATTGAAATGCATACTTTCCTTTGCCTGTGGGGAGTCATCTCCTGCACACAACATGAGTACAATAGCATTGATCTTTCAATGGACAGATGAATGAAAATTCTGTCATACATCAACATGGCACATCATGAAACATCTCTGAAGATTTTATCTCCTCCAAGTCTTGATAGATCTATTGTTGAGCCCAAAGCCTGAGTGAACAATGGTGGTTTGACACAGGGAGTCTGGGGTGTACAGTATGGGTGTCTCTCACCCAGTCTGGTAATTAAGTGGGGTGAGTGCCAAGATGGGCTCAGCAGGGGTGATGGTAGGGGTGCACGAGGCAGTGCGGGGAGTGCAGATCACAGAGAGCCACAGACAGACTCCCCACCAGGAGACCAGGCCGCCTCCACTGACATGCCAGGAGAGCGGATGTGTCACCATGCTCATGTGCAGATTTGAAACTGTCTCACTCGTTCATAGAGCACATAAAAAGAGTTCCTTTAGTCATAAACTGCAGCAATAGCAAAAGAATAAATGCATGATGACTTTAGCATTAGCGTATATGTTATTCTCTGCCTTCATGCATACTTTAATATAGAATAGAATTCTAATGCATACTTTAATATAGAAAACTGAATTAATATAATGCCAATATATATTAATATATTACAATTTAACAGTGTATAACTGAGGGAGTGCAAGAATAAACAGATAAATGCACATTGCTAGGTGTTAAAATATTAAAATGAAGTTAGACCATATGGAGGTTTTTGTGTCACCATCCAAAGTGACACAAAATTCAGGATGATCAGTACTGTTTACTTATCCTTGCAGAGGTGCTTTGACTTGCTAGCAACACAAATGTAAATAAATGACACAGAATGAATTATCAAATAATCAAATATCATTAAAATCATTAAAAAGATACTATACATAGCAATTATAAGCCATTTAAATCGTATAACGATAATTTCGTCTTAAGGAGTCTTGCTCAAAGAAAACCCCTGTCTGCACCAATCGTGCCTATAGCCAGCAACTAATTGCCCGTATTTTTAGCAAATAAGTAAGTTAGTGTATAATAAATTACACTGATCTAAGTCTCATTTAACAAAAATGCAACATTCTAGTGTTCTCTTATAAATAACCCTTTTCTTTAGGCTATTTACATGGATGAGCAACTTACATTGTCAAATTCTATTTCATAAGCATTTCAGAAACGTAAATGTAAGCTACTGTATGCTTTTATTATTATTATTCACTTCTCATTCAAACCCAAATTATACTTATTTACACAAACACTAATAAAATAATGCAAACCGACGTCCTATTTTATTAAATGTTTTTTCTTTCTTTCTT
This sequence comes from Botia kubotai, assembly GCA_036877585.1. Taxonomy (NCBI): domain Eukaryota; kingdom Metazoa; phylum Chordata; class Actinopteri; order Cypriniformes; family Botiidae; genus Botia; species Botia kubotai. The sequence goes on from JAZGTI010009953.1 coordinate 1,923, forward strand.
ATAACATTTTACATTATAAAAATTAACAAACGTCACGAGGAAACACTACAGGGCCTGTTAAGTTCAACAGATTTTGAAAATTAAATTAAGGGCTTGTTCCCTAAAGAAATTGAGATCATATCATTAGGACTATTACACTTTAATAATATGACATTAATTGAAAACCAAAGAGTGACCTGCTGGAACACACTTTCCTCAGCAGTGCCTTTTACAAAAATGCCCCTTGGGTTGATTTACAGTAGTACTTACACTGGGAGCTAATAAGTAGAGTTAAATGAAAAACGGGGCAACGTTTTTAATTAGGACAGTCATTGCAAAGAACAACACTGTTTTAAGTTGATGAGTGAGATTATCATACCCAGAATAAAAAGGTATTATGCTGCGTTTGACCTAAAAATGATTTGATGTAGAAGGTCAAGGTCGAGTATCATCGCGTCTTGCTAAAGGAACTATCAAAAATCAATAGATCTGATAAACCGTCACCACACAGTAAAAGGAATTCGGCACAGAAAGATACAAGAAACAAGAACACAAACAAGAAAGATATTACATCCCCCCCAACAACTCTTAGAAATCTTTTACACTAAGATAATAATGAAAACAGCGTTTTTGTCAGTAAAACATTTGGGCCATTACCCAAATCCCCAATTGAGAGGGTTCTTAAGGAGCTTAAGGGCCTTCCTCCTCATAAGAGAGCAGTCTAAAGAGGCGCGTTCAGCTCCGCTGAGCCTTTAATAAATGAAATACATCCCTTATCCTCTCTGCGCCTACTTAGCTCACATTTCAGCAATGCCCTGAGCGGGCGGCGCTCCTTTTTCATTCCTCGCGAACATTTGCAAAATAAACACGGTCATGTAAGGTCATGTCAGAACAATGTTGGAATATTTTTGTCTCGCATTCAATCAAAAACGTTCAAATATTACTATCAGTTCAGATTGCTCAATAACTGAGTGTTCCTCGTTCGTACGTTATAGACAAAGCATATTCAACAGAATTTTTGTCAAAGTTAAAAATTGTCTGTACGGCAAGTAAATCTTTTATGTAAATTTTCCTCTTGTGGTTAGGCTGTTAGTAGAATTTAGGCCGTCTTTATACTTAAAGCGTTTACATTAATTACCTGTTAGGGCTTTATTGAAGTTTCTCCGGGACGTTGTTTTCACACAATAGACCCAAGGTGCCAGATTCATAAGTGGGTCATTTGAGAGTTGGGGTTTTACAGATGAGAACATCGACCCATATGGTCGTGAACCACCAATGAACATGCTACATCCCTAAATGCACAGTGTCATCTTAAAACAAAGGAAAATGTAGTCGACGCACCGCTGATGCGTTTCTCTGCAGCTGGCAAATATCATGCTCAAGTCACTGAAGTTCCGGTGTCTAATCACGCTAATTAGGCAAAAAGAAAACTTTTATGCGCTTCCTTTTTAACAAAATGTAAGTTATTACATTTTAGTTTTTCCCTTGATATCTATTAGCACTTAATGAAGTCACAGATGGACCGCAACATAACAGATAGCCTACAATACACCATTATAAATGAATGCACTTTATACGAGCTTCAGAAATATCTGGAAAAACACCAAACACTTTCGATAAGGATTTTTATGTAGCTTAATTACTTTTTGGTCAGACGTATTTTATAGTTTAGGAAAAAGTTTAAGTCCATTCCACAAGTATTCTGTTATGAATCCTCACCATAAAGATTAACATAAGAAAATATGTGTAGCTTCTTTCAGATGAATAAATCAGTGATGTGGAACTACTGCGACATAAACCTGTCATCAGCTTTGTTTTACGGGTTTATTTTACATCTGAGCGATAAGTTTAATTTCAGTCGCAAGCTTAATATCCAATTTAAATGCATATGGTATTACAAGTGACATCTATTGACATACACTTTAAACATTAGATGTAATAAGGTTTGGTCATCTCTGGAAATGTAATAAATGGGTAAATAAAGACTAATCGTGGAAAAGATGAAAATGTATTGTACGCAACTTTTTGGCAAGTTAAGATAATAAACCGGCTTTAAGTCTTTGAGGTATCATTTAAAGGAAAGGACACAAGTAATCATTAAACTCAGACAGGAAACAAATGTGTCTAATGTGTAGAGGAGAATAATTATTGCTATGATGATGTGGTTTGTAATGCATGTTGCTGGTGTTTTAGTACTTTTTCCCAAGAGAAAAAAATGCCCATTATTGTTTCCTAATTAAAAATTAAAAATTCGGAAATGACGTAAACGGAAACAGAACTAGGCATGTATTGATAGGAAGCAAGGCTACAGCTAAAGATCAAACTATCCTATTTAAAACAGCTTAATGGTGGTGAGTTCACACGTAAACGTGTCTGAAGACATGCACTAACTCCTTATGTACGTGTATAAAGTATACTCATGGCATAATGATATTTTATAACATACAGGGGTTATCGTCAATGTTAAAATTCTGACCAAAAAAAGTTGATTCTCCACTGAGCAGATTTCTACCACCCAAGCAGCAAAGCTTTTTTACAGAGTTGTGTTAGACCACTGGGATTACTACAGTTGTGGTTTGTGACGTCACAGAACAGCATCCAATTAAAGGCTTTTGACAGTGCCAACCTTGTTGGTACACTACAGACTTTGGAAGTAGATCAAATGTTGTTGTTATTTTACTATTTCTATCACCAGTGGGTCAATTTAAATTAGGCCTAAAATATATTCAGAACTTAAACGTGAACTTTGATATTGTTTTAAATTGTTTATTTTATGCGTGACTACACCCTGTTACTATAATTTAAGGAAACGGGCTTTGCGGTGTTTAACACTGTTATTTCGATTATTTAAGAAAACTATTATAAACTCAATATTAGTGAGAAACTCAGAGTGAGTCATAATATTGTCATTTACTTACAGAAGGGCGAAAATTATACCTTCACATAACTATCAACACTGCACTACTATAATAACTGCCTTTAAAACCGATTAGGGCGCTAAGTAAGATTTATGAGACTGTCGCAAGTGAATGAAATCATGGCACCTTCTACGAAAATATTATTTTGATGTATTGACTGAGCTTACATTATAATTTAGTTCAAAGATGGAAATTATATCTACCAGTTCATATCTTTCAGCTATGGCCACGCCAAATAATGTAATCTACAGGTCAAGTAGACGCTTTTTTGTTTTTTTATCAAAGCAAAAAGTAATGCAATATAATTAAATGAATAATGAAAAAAATATTTCGCATATTAACTAAATATATGCATTTAGTCAACTTTAAAACAAATACTGTTAAAAATATCGTGCGCAAGCGTTGTATAAACACCAAAAGATATAAACACCAAAAGATAATATAAAACTTACCAACTTTTCGAGGCTGCTCAGTCGGTTTGTTCTGGTGGTCTCTAGATGAAATCTAAATGTTTGTCATAGGCTTCGTGTCATAGAATGGCACTGGTGTGATGTTGTATGAATGACATGACCATGTCATTTCCTCCCCATTGAGACTCGCTGAGTCCTTTCACCGATATTATTAGCATCTGGGTCAGTCATTATTGTGGTTTCTACCAGAACAAAACGAACGAGGGGGCGATGGAGACAGGGCATTTCCTCTCCTTGTGGGATTTTCTGAATATTTATCTGAAATACATTAATATAGATGTTCGGACTGCAAGGGGACTCTATATCATAAAACGCATGCGAATCACGCTCGACAATCATGAACAGAGGCTTTTATGAGCCGAGATGACTGTCAAGAGGCACAGTAAAAATCCGAAAACTTCTGTAATAATGGCGCTTCATGTAAACGTCACGCATTTTTATGCATTAAAACATGAGTAGGCCTAATAAAGAACGTAACAAACACAACACTGTCGACAGGCTGAACGTTCTATTTCATGTGCTCACAAAGCGTTACCGCTATTGTGCGCTGGTCGGTTATGCCTGACCTCAGATTCACAATGACAAACTTTCACAAAACAATAACGAGAAAGGATTTCGGGGCGCCAACTTTCACTTATACGCTCTATTCACACTTCCTTTCGTCGTGCTTTTTCCTCCAATATTCCTATTTCACTATAAGAAAATATCCAAATCTAATGGAAAATAGTAAATTAAGTAATAATAAGTAAGTAAATTGTAAACAAAAGATTTTAGCTTCGACTAGTCACCGATCGTATTTAAGACCAACTTTATTACATCTTATTTAGGCATACTGCTGTATTCTTGAGTCCCTAAAGACATTAAAAATTCGTTATGACAAATCTATAAATAAATTAATTGCGACAGACGTTAAGCATCGACCAAATATAAGCATCGACATCATATATAGAACATACAGAATGGAAAAATCACAGTTACCCAATATTATAGGTTATATATTTGACGCATGATTTCCTTTTATGTTAATTCATTCGTCGTACAATACAAACATACAAAGCACAGTCTAACTATTAGACTGTAATCTCAATTAAATTTTAAAAGCCTGTAGTAAACTGCTATACACCATCTAACTCACTTCTCACTTCAGTGTCAGGTCCAAGGTAAGTGTGGAAATTGTATTATTAAAATATAATATAATAGTTAAAAAATGTACATGCAAATATAGTTGAATAAATATATTATGGTAATTATGTTAATAAACTACTTTTAAAAAATCATTTATCAGATGCTGTACAAATTATAAAGTGTTATGAAAAACTCAAGCATAACTTATTTTCAAGTAATATGAAGTTACGCAGAAAGATATTTAAAATGTTTTTCCTGTAATAAACTCCAATATGCAAGTATTGCTTTTGGAAAAATTGAAAATCCTCAAGATTGTTTAAAATTGACCTCTTAAACTATGATGTGATAAACAATTAGTAGGACGTGCTGTGTCGTTTAATTGATCAATGATTGACAGCTCGGACAAATCCACTGTGTTGTAACAGAAACGTACTTGTGTTGTGTGTTGTGAAGCCTGAGCATTGAGTATATTTACTACAGACAATTATAAATGATAAAAGCAAACTGAAATTATGGTTCCACATATAAAATCTGAAGTATTTCTTTTTGGCAACATACGCACGGGTTACAAGGGAAATAATGAGCCCAGTTATTTAATCAATATTATTATTATTAGTCTTGTCTGTCAAATTTCCTTTATTTGTTAAAAACAAACACACTAACAACAAAACAGCATATTTTATGTGCAAACTGAGTTTGCTTTGAAATATATGATAAGACAGTTTAAGAGAAATGGAATTAAGTGATTCAGAAAACTAATGTAGCACACCTGTTGCATAGACAAGTCGCTGTTTTCAAGAGACTAACAGCTGCCGTTCCAGCGATGTTTATAACTTTTATAGTTAGCAAACAAACTGAGAATTGACTATGGCTTAAAAGGTGTTTAAAAATAGCCAACGCCACATTTTATTATGAATTTAGTTATACTAAATTCTAAAACGTGAATCAACAATAATGACAGATTGTTTACACTTTACATGCTGCATGAGATTAATCATTATCCTCAAACGTCAAAGATTCAGTAGTGTTCTGGAACAAAACCATTCACATTTGAAAGTATTATTGGGTAGATCAGCATGTCATTATATGCATGCAGCATGTAATGATTTATTGAGCCAATTGTTGCTGTAAAATGTTTATTTTCTACACACGTCTTTACCAGTCGAGATATTTTGCTACCAGGAAAGATTTGCTTTTTTAGTATATAACAAACCAATTTAAAGACTAACCTTAACCACAAACATGAAAACAACCGACGCATAATAACACAAGGGTGATTTGAGTAGTGTTATCACAGTTCATACTCCGCAGTCAGAAATAGGAAATGGCCGGTAACCTTTATCCTCATCCTCCGAGTCCCTCAAGGTTTTCTTCAGTTTGTTTTCAAAGAGCAACAGGAAGCTGGGAGATCCCGTGTGACCCCGGCATTGTTATAGGCCCGATATCACATCCATTGACTGGGTCACATCTGTGCTGATCTGAGCTCTATGATCTGTGAGCTGGCAAAAGCCCTTGCGCGCATTTGCAAATCCCTCTTAGCTTCTGCGCACGACCTTTTGTGATAGAGAAAGACAGAACTGAAAGTTAAAAGTTTAAAAATAGATTGCATTTCAAATAAATACAGAACGCGTTCACACCAAACTTTAAAGTGAGATTTCTAGAGCATATTATGAGCATATATTTAGACTAAAGCCTGCATCTTTTTTTAGTTTGAAGAAATATTAGAATCCATGCAACATTATTAATAGGCCTCTCTGATAAAGATTATTATCATAAATACCAACATTGTGTTTTCTAAACTGGGGGCTTGTGCAAAAACAGCTTGTCTAAGCTTTTTTTTTCCTATTTGGTTGTCTGGTTTTGTTTGACTGATTCGAAATTAACGTGTTTTAGGAGTGTTAATCCGTAAGAATTTCTCTGGGATTAAAACCAAGTGTATCTAATTACCCCGACCTGCTATATGACAGATGTGAAAAGTTTTGGTTTTTTCATTGACAATCTTTGTTATGATTGGGAAAGTTAGAAATGTTTATGTAAACCGTTAATTTTCCTTTTTTTAAAGACTCCCTTTAAAAGGCGCCATAGTAGGTCTTTATAAAACAAACACCGTCCTGTGTTACATTAAATCATAATACTAATATAAGCATTCCAAATTAACATACAAACTGATATGCATACATCAGTTTAAATATTAGCCCTCGTTTATGTGAGAGAATATATTTTAACGTACATATCTAAGATCCAAAAACACCCCAGAAAAAAACAATTTAATAAACCTTTGCTAATTTTGCTGAGTCATTTCAGTTAAAATGTTAAAAAGATAACAAATAAATTGGTTAATACTGTACTAAACTAATCACTCTTATTAGTTTGTCAGGTAATTGTCAACGGTCCACAGTCTAACTTCGCTGAATCGCTGTATCTTCTATGTTGTTCATCTTTTCATAAAGATCTATTCAAATCTATTCCTTCACTTGTAAACAAATCTTTGTAGCCTACGCTCAATGTTGGCTACCTTTGACAAAATGGTAAATGTTGCCTCATTTGTAAAGCGTCTGCTAAATAAATATAACGTTAATGTATTTTTATGAAGCTCTCTCTTACTGACTATATTTGAAAACATTTGAACATAATGGTGGATTGTTATTTCCAAAACTGCAGTTGCACAGGCGTATCAGGTTTGTGCATGATGCCTGCAGGAATCGGAAACATGGTGTGATAAAGTGCTGGACTGCAATGCCAATTATTACCACTCATAATATTTGTGGGTTAACGCAATAAACATACCAACGTATTATGATAATGACCCTGGATAAATGTACTATAAAAAACACTGTACAGTGATTATTAGACAACAGTAATAGGTTAAGTAGTATAAATTGTCAACAGCAACTATTTTAAACAGCAATAATAAAATAAAAACATTTCAGAAACAATAAAGACTTAAACTAATTTTTTTTTCTTAAACTATAATATTTTTTTAACATTAGGCTGACATGTTTTTAGGCTTTGTGTGCAGAATCTATGACCAGATGCAGTTTTATACCAACCATACTGAAACATCAATGCAATTATAGCGGAGACTGTATATTTTACTAGAGGTCTAATGGACTGTGCAGAACTTAAAAGTTAAAAAAATTAAAATGCATTGATAAAATACTTCATATATAAATATGGACCTGTCGTTATGGCCCAAGCAAAATTAGTGCAACAGTAAGTTTTGTTTGAACAAAAACAGGTTAAACACCTAAACCAACTTAAAACTGATTTCCAAAACTCAAGACCTATCTAAACACTTTGGGCCTTTGAAGTGCTATGGCAGTGACCCCAAAGCTAACAGTTGTCGAATGCCAAACATTCAGACGTCACTGCAGGGCAAGTCAGCAGTAACTTCTGCTGATGCTGAATCGATTCTAAATAAGAAAGCATTGTATCAAAGCGCATTTAAGACTGGGTTTTGCAAGTCTTTTCGTAAATATGTCTGTTACTACAACACGTGATTTGTGTTACATACTGCTATTTGCCTGTGAACATTAAACAACATTTGGGTATACAGACATACGTTTATCTAAACTTACGATGCTCAAGCAACGCCCCTCAGCAAAAGTGGAAAAGGTTGAAAACGAAAAGTTGACTTAGTAAGTCCATTCCTGGTACGAAAAGTGAGCACGAGTTATATTAGCTCTGGTTGCTAAATAACATAATATTTGGGCTATGCTTGCCCTTTTAGTTTGCTCAGTCGATTTGTAGCCAAACCAAAACTTGTGATGGAACTTCTCAATGAGCTCACTTATAAAGTGCCTGTTTTGTTTCATTTTGGCGCTCCAGGACGCCGTGTACGCTCCAAGTACCGCTGTTGGTTTGCTTCGCTGATTTCTTTAAAAGCGCTGAAGCCGATACGTCACCTACTTCTGTTTTAAACTACTGGAGTGAATTGCTCTTCAAAGATTTGTGATGGCTCTTTGCGAGCCTTCATCTCCCACGAAGTGGTGAAATAAAGAGATTTATTTAAAGAAACATTTCGTGCACTATTCAAGCACACGTAGCATCACCTAACACTGCCCAATCGCACCAGACACAACCAATACTGATATGGAAATTGGCATAGGCTACCAACATTTTCAACTGCTGTTTCCTTGTATTAATAAAAGAGGAACAAAATACGATGCACAGCTGCGCTATAAAACAAGACGAGTTTGCTTTATAAATGTAAAATCCAAATTCAAGTTGTTATAATAATGTTGCATAAAGATGTGCGTAAACGCTGCTTTGATGAAAGCTACCAAAATCACATTTCACTTAAAATAGTGAAGAATTCTATAATATGAGTAGTGTATACGAAATTACGAATTTAGACAGCGTGCGACCCAACACCGAATTACTTGTAAAAAATGAACACACCCCTCCCCCAATGTGATTTATATACGTTTTTCTAGCCTGCTTTTAAACACGGCAGTTTCGAAACGACATAAGGGGAAAAAACTATGCTTTTGACAAATTATTTACTTGCTCTGTTCAGGGGTTAAACATTTTTTGTATTTAAAGACAAAATATTGCGACGTTGACCACTTTAACGTTTTGGAGTACTATAGCTTTAAATATTGAGAATAAGGCGAGGTGGGGTGCTGTCATTTACTCCAGAGTCACTGGGTCATGTGATAAAATTTCGCTCTATTTATTGGCCAAAGGCACGTGTCTAGGATACCGGACTGCGACGTCACCCGGGGGACTCGTATTAAAAATAAGAACAAAAATCCGTAGTGAAAGTATTCCGGAGCCAGTTTGCGCTTCCTTATTTACTAGAGCAGGTCTATTGCATTGATACTACATACAGGTGAATATTTGCCTGTATGTCATACAAAGTAGATATAGAGATTATTTTAATGGTCACACTGTGGAATTTAATTATTAAACTATGTTTTCTCTTTCTGCGTGCACAAGGCGGTTTCGTCGTATATAACCAACAAAAGAATCAGAAAAAAGGGATTTGTTCATTCTTTCCAGTTTGTTTCTCTTTTCTAAGAAGCTAAGAAATAAGGAAAATATACTGCAAAAACTGGAACTCAACCACACGCGTGTGTGAGAGAGAAAGGGGTTAAAATAACATTTGGAGAGTTTCACTATGGAAGAAAATGATCAAAGCAACAGAGACGTGGAGCGTCGAGATTCGGGCGATGAGTCTAATAGGGCTATTCTGCCCCTGTTGCAGGCTCCTGGAAATATACTCCCGCACAGAATAACCAACTTTTATATCGACAACATTTTGAGACCAGACTTCGGGCGCAGGAAAGAAGGAATCAGACGTGATGAAATTAACATAATTGAAAGAGAGAATCGCTGCCCATCGGCTCCTGGATCAGGGCAGGTAGGAGCTCCGGTATCAGGGGAAGGAACCTCGAGACCTCACACAGTAAGCGCCTCCAAAAAAACTGATATTACCGCAGACGCACCTCTGAAACCCCGTGCAGAGACTGGAGATCAGTGCTTAAGCTCAGATTCGGATTGCTCCCAAAGTAGCGCCGCGCCGTCGAACAAGCAAATGCTATGGCCAGCCTGGGTATATTGCACGAGATATTCCGACAGGCCATCATCAGGTATGAATCCCACTCATTTTACAGTTATTTTTAACCACCCATAGACCTATATCACCTGTTATAAATGTGCGCACCCTTTTTGGCATGCAAGTAAACGAATAACTTCTACAAAATATTAGTCAATAAAAGGGACAGGAAAACACAGCAAATGCTGCTCTTTATGAATATGAAATGACCCGCCAAGAGTAACGGAGTTTTCTTTTGTGGCTTATGTCGTTTTTAAAAACAATTTGTTTTTTAAATAATTTTTGAGATTCAATCTTAACAAATTTTTCAATATCGGATATATAAAATGCATATTTTTTGCTACCGTAAACCGTAAAAGGTGTAAAATAACTGCCAGTTCATAATAACAATAATTGTTATTATTATTATGTTATTATTAATAATATTATTATTAATACAGGCGTAGAAGGCTACTATGTAATCGGGGTAGAACATCCTAAAAGACAAATAAAGGTTAGTTTTATATGGTGCCGTATGGCAGTATAAACGTTAAAATTCGACTTGTCATTTAAAAAGTTGTTTAAAATAAGGGAAAATTAATCAAATATAAATTTTAAGGTTGGTAAATCTTTTGCTTGAAATATTTTCAAGCAAAAGTAACGGGTAGTTTTGCGCCATTGTTACTTCGATGTCTTTGTTGATAAAAAATTAGCATATTTTTGACAATGGTGTTGGTCGCACCATGGAGGCTAAAGGCTAAATTCGATCTTTTGGAAAGTACCTCTTAAAAATTGCTATCCGTGTACAAAACACCTTAAAATAGACGTAACCTTTGAACAATATTAGACTTGAAGAAAATTCAGATTTCAGGCTTAATAATTTCAAATAAAGTTCAAATGGCGCACAAAGTGGAAACACAAGTTGTCACGGTTAAAACTTCTCATCAAAGCATTCCAAAAAAAAAACCTGTCGCATAATCGTTTTCTCACTTTCAACACACAAACATCCAGAGTGAACGCAATGATTCAAAACTTTTACATACTTGGCTAAAGCGATTAATATTTGGGCAGGTCACATTAACTAAAATAGTGAATAACCCGCTCATCATTTTGTGGGTACGTTTAAAGATGTCTTAAATTTATTATTCGACTTTACGAGATGAGAATGCTAAAATCAGGTAAATGTAGTCAACGCAACAAAAAAATCAGGTGAAGCTAAATTAAGGATGTAGAAAAAGGGTGCTAGCAAGAGCTAATCTCATAGGCTACAGATCAAGCTATTGTCAGGATTCATGCCCCGCAGAACCTTGGGTATATTTGGGACCGCGAGACAAGAAAGGGTATGAAGTGAGGTGGGTCACTGCCGTTAAACGTCAGGTGCTACAGTCATAACAAGTTTATTAAAAACGTTCTCTATAAAATGTAGTTCCTATGGTAACACAGAGAGGAAAGCCTTTCACCCCTCCCTTATAGCAGTAACCCATAGCAGTCACCCCTACCCCCACAGACACCACTACATCAAGCATCATGCGTCTATAGTCAAAACAAGAGCAGACTGCCAGAAACACATAATCGGAATAAATCATTGTTCCAGTTATATTTGTACTATTAACCAATTTATAATAATAATAATAATTACTCTTATTATTATTGATCTTAAGACTTAAAAAATGAATGTTTAGGTTATGGCATGAGCAAATCGTAATTCCTCTCATTGTATTCTAAAATGTAGGACCAAGATCCCGAAAACCAAAGAAGAAAAATCCAAGCAAAGAAGACAAGCGTCCAAGAACTGCTTTTACAGCAGAGCAACTCCAGAGACTCAAGACTGAATTCCAGAATAACCGCTACCTGACAGAGCAGAGGAGGCAAGCTTTGGCCCAGGAACTCGGCCTTAACGAGTCTCAAATCAAAATCTGGTTTCAGAACAAAAGAGCAAAGATTAAGAAAGCTTCGGGAAATAAAAACACACTTGCATTACACCTGATGGCACAGGGACTGTACAATCACGCCACGGCAGCAAAGGACGACAAATCAGACAGCGATTAACGTACAAAAAGGACATTTAAAATGCAATAATTTTTAAAAGGGCCAGTGTACAAAATACCAGCATTAAACGGATGAAAACTTTATGAATGAGATGCGATTCTGCAATATAATATGTATATATACTTTGTGTACGGTGGTGTAAAACTTTTTCAATTAGTATCACTGCTGTACACTGAAACTTCAAATTCAGTTCGTGTGGAAACTGACGCTTCTTTATTTTAAGAAGCACTTTGATTGACACTTGACGTTTAGTGACACGTGACCGTGTTTGATCCACGCTGAAGTCCAAAGATTTTTCTGCTGCATTCAGCCAACTGTGATTTAAATAATAAATAGCAAAATGTTTTATCTTATTTCAATGTTTGTTTTTTGTTTCCATGCATAATTTTATTACTCCGGATGAATGTTTTACTTTTGACTTAAATTGTGTTACAGAGATATGGTATTTAAAAAGACAACAGTCATTATATCATGATTAAAATAATTCAGTGTATTGTATTTAAAGATGGTCTATGAAAACACTACTAATCGTCAAGGATGATACACATCAATTGTTCAAACACTTTCAGGAATTAAATAAGACATCTGAATGCATTTGTCAGTAATCAGAATTACAAACTTACACTTATTAAGCAAATACTTGACTGAAGTTGTCGGTTGAACTTCGTTGGGAATGTACAATAAAAGTTTCCACTTCTTTTTTCAAATGGATATCCGGGAAAGTTTTTAATAAAAGCTTTTTCGTTTTATTGATTTTAGATGGTTCACCGTTATATTTTTTAGCTTGGAAGCTATGGTATAATATTTTTTATTTAGCTGATAAGTGTTATACAAGTAAACATTGTACTATTTGAATTTAGAAGCAGTTGATATTATGAACGTAGTAGTGTTGTTTCTTTTTCTTTTATTTAAAACCTTGAAATGTACATATGACAATACAGCATTATTGCTACCCGCACCAACAAGACATCCTTCACAACGTTCAATCCTTCAAAAGGTTTGTGAAAGTTATTAACAAAAACATAAAAAATTGAAGTTTCAGACGAGTTTTTATGAGAGCTCTAGGACAATAATTAGGAGAAAGATAAACGGAGCACCAGCGAGCACATGGCTTACATATGGAACATGTATTTAAAGTGTCACATGAAAAGTACAAAAGGTAGCTTCATTTTCAGATTATATTTATTTCACTCTGCTCTTGTTTGGCATAACACGCAGGTTCATTAAAGCTAAAAAAAATTTGTGTAACTGTTTTAAATGAAAACTGGAACACAAAAAAATAAAAGTTTATATTACAACTTTCCAGGGCTAATAAATAATGCTTTTAAAAGGACGGATATAATGTTTGTATGGAGTGCACACTGCATGAATGACATAAAGCGTAGTAACTCTAAATCACGAGTTTGTGGTTCAACAAACTCAGCTGCTCTAAGAAGGCGGGGCATATGAAAGAAAAAGAATAGCTTAGGCCTAGTTAAAATAGGTCTACTGAGGTACGTACTGCAAACAATCCTTGCTTTGGTCCAGCCATTGAAAGAACTGACACACTGATGCCTCGGTGTGAAACGGGTCTCTCTGCACTTATTTAAGTATGTAAACCAGAAAAAATAATGGCACAATGTCACTCTGATATACGCACTGTGATTATCAGTAGGCTACACATGAGGTAAATTAACCGAAAGTGTTTAATCGTAAAAAGTTGTATAACCTCTAAAACACATGTAAGCTATAGTTAAAATTAAACCAACAAATAAGAGTTCAGTATAAGGGCACCAAAGCCTGTGTCTAACTTCAAAACTTCGGAAAGACACGCTGACAGACATGTTCTCACGTTTAGCACGAACCGTAAGAAACACAACTGAAAAAATAAAAACATCAGAGTAATACCTTTGACCATTATAGATCATTAAATGAGACACGTTATCCATCTGGTTTATTTGCCGTCACCGATCTGAATGTAAATGAAAAAAATAAGACTATGGTCTAAAGTCAGTTTTAGTCCAACCATCAAAACTTTTTAATTAAAATGTGCTAACAATTGCAATTTCACTGACAAAATTCTAAGAACTAAAAGACTAACAACAATCCAGTTTTACTCTAATGACTGAAAAGCAACAGCAACAATGATACATGACATTCGAAGAAAATATTCCAACACAAACTGAAAAACTATGAATTTTGGCTAATTTACTGTTAATTTGTAAAGTACTCCTAATTTCCCCCAAGTTTAAAAATGTAAAGCGCCTAAAATAATTATACGCACAATTTTGTACATGTACAGATTTTTCATCTCGTCGATATTGTTATAAAAAGTTTCTTTTTTAATGAATGCTCTAATGTACAGTGTACATAATCAAGACGAGGTTGGATTCAGCAAAGATGCCCTAAACTCTAAACCTTCAAACTTACACGTATACGTAAGTGTTACCTGATGGCATGAAAACAATTCTAGAAAAGTCGCATTACTGAATAGGTCCAGCACAAAAGGCGAGCTATCTCTAAGAACCATTCCCAGCTTTGACCTGTTCCTCAATGCCAGAGAATCTCATCTGCATTTCTATTCTTGCCAGGCTTGTATGTGGAAGTAACGCCCAACGGTCACTGACTTGATGAGCCACACTGGGAAGAGAAAGGCAGTTGCTGCTCAGACGCGCAGCTAGGCTCCTGAATAAAGTCTGTGGCCGGGAGACTCCGTTGAAGGTCAAAGCCTCCTGTCACAGCTGCAGGTGGCTCGTTTCTTTTCACCCACATTTCATCACCTTACACAAATCTTCAAGGCATCTCATTAATTGTTGCCACCTTAAACATGAACTTAAAATTTTGCAACCTACTTTGAAATTGAATAGTCTGATATGTTTCTAAACTAACATTTGTAGGATGCTGAAAAGTGTAACTCGAACACCCTACCTTAAGCCGCTTTGTCCCAAATAATCAAACATCTGGCTGCCTGTATGGGAAATTCGAAGCTCTACAAAGTCCTAAAAGTTTGATCCCAGTTAGCTTTACATCATGTCAAACAAACTAGTTATCTCTAAGGGCCAGCATCATAAATCCCTTCGTTTTAACTTGCCTCATAAACGCACATTCATACTTTCCCCTCCCTAAAGGGGTCTTTCCAAAATCTGAATGGCTGGGGTTCCTAAGGCCAGTCACTCTAGAAAAGAAAATACACATCAGAACAGTGTCGATCGTCCTTGTCTGCATGTCACAAAAAGGCCTATCTTGTCCCCATTCCAACAGAGTCATTTATCTATAGTTTTTGAATGCTTCCTAGTCAAACTTGAATATGCAATGAAGAGCTGGGCTTTGTGGCGGAAATATAATTAAGGCAGTGAAAGATGTAGAGGGTGAAGAATGGAGATGACATCAGGCCAATTTCACACTTGGCACTCGGATGGCCAAGCCAAAGCCAGGCTCTTGCCACGCAACACAGATCAAAGCGCACTGCCAGTTCAGAAAAAGCAGAAAAGGATTTAGGTATGCTAATCTCCAGGACAAATATATTTTAATCTTGTTAGAATACAAGTTAACGCCACAGCTCAGTGGTTGAACTTTATAGTGAATTTAGGGGAGAGATCAAATTTCAGTTATATATTTTTGAATGTGTAGACCTTCTGGTCCATCTTAACTGACTTAAGGTAGTTTCACAAAGTGATTAATCATCCAGGTCACAAGATCAGGAAAAAGCATTAGTTTTATTGGAGATGTCTAGGTAGTCAAGTAAAGCTACAAGGCCCTGACTTGCAGGGAAGCATTTAGTATGCATGGGAAATTAACGATTAGTTACCAGGTTCTCCTTGTTTTAAATCCTAACCAACAGAACCCTAGTAACACTTGATGAGTCATGTACTTAAACGCAAAGCACAAACACACGAGTTGGTTAACACAACAGAAGTAAGTTTCTTTCTAATGCTACAACCACCACAGTTTCCTGAAACCTCGAAAGAAAGTTGCAAGATTTGATGGGAGGAGGGTTAGTTAAATACACATCGGATTTCACTTTTAATATGATAAAAAAAGAGAAGTGCCTGAGAATCTTGTGAAGACAGCCAGTTTATCCCATGTTGTTTTTCAATTAATTCATTGGCTGTTACAGCACTTCTGGCTCTCTGTAATGTGACAAAAAATTTACTTCAATAACATAATTAGTTTTATTCTTTAAATTGATGTATTTTCCACCAGGAATAAATTTTTGTCATTATTTTTTTTTTTTTTTTTTTTTA
>JAZGTI010009954.1:0-18225 GCA_036877585.1 Botia kubotai
CGCATATACATCAGAGCAGAACATGAAAACCCTTGGGGTTGTCCAGAGGTTCACAGCCTGGCAAACTAGAGCTTTCTCTCACTTGCAGGTCTATAATAATACCAGGCTGTTGACTTTATCACTACAGGCTGTGTTGATTCCCCTCCCACATTCTGTCATGTCCTCGTGATCTTTCACCTTTTAAAAGATATTTATTCATGTCTTAACACGGGATCCAGTGGCATTAATTGGACGTGTCACCAATGCACCAGTTTGGCTGTGGGATCAAGTCAGCATAGCTCCCATGCTTGCAGGGCTCTGGCTAAAGGCCTAGAAATTTCACAGTCAATTGGTGGATGGCCTGTGGGGTGATAGGAAGACTTAGCGATGGATTTTAATCCTTAGACAGAGAGAGGACAAAAGTTTGATCATTCGGTAATTAATTATTGAAACTTTAATATTAGGATTGTCTAACAGGGAGGGTGACTTAAAGATGTTAGCAAAACACATGGCAGCGAGGCAAGAAGCATATCAATTAGCACGCATCGTCTCCTGTTGCATTATCCAGGGCTGAAAAATGAAACGTATCGACTGCAGCTGTAAATAGACTCATCTCACTTATCAGCGCCCCACCCCCATGTTTTTCAACCTGTCTTTATAGACCGCATGATGTACAGAACGTATCGTGCAGGCCATCTGTCCCCGCCCACACAGTCACATGCTCCTCCCCCTGTGAAAAAGCGCATTGATTGCACTTCCAGGTGGGACTGATTCATGACTGAGGCACTCGCGCCTTCATAGGCAAGTTCATAGAGCAAGCTAGCTTTGAAAGCGTAAGATCCCGCCTTCCCTTCAGAGCTCTCGCTAAAGCCACGCCTCCTTAGGATGTCCTTGCAAGCAGGACATCCTATCATTGCATTCGGATGGAATTCAATGATTGGATGAACATTTTATGGTCCTGCGCCTTCCACGGTAGATATATAAACGTTTTTAGACCACTTTACTTAATGATCGTTGTGAGGATGAGAAGAGAGACTTTTAACCAGCATAACAAAAAATGTTACTGGAATAAAACGCCTACCCCGCCTCTCATATATATTTAGATCTGTAGCAGATGCATGTGTGTAGTCATTTATATGGTACACGTCAGTCGTATTAAGAATGTGACAGGCTTTTTTTGGCTGTGCTCAAGGTTGGAATTCTCCTGGTGTCAGCTTGAGATGTGAAGATCAGTGGAATTTCACGATTATACAACTGTATCTTCACGAAGCCCCGCCTCTCCCTTCTCCCCGCCCCTCCCTTCTCCCCACCCCTCCCTTCTCCCCACCCCCTTTTGCTGACATTACGTTTTTTACATTCCGTAATGTAGCATTTTATCCGTGTTTATGACGTGAAATTGTTAACTTGTTATTAAAACTGCATTTACACACAGCTAAAAAGTGACATGCAACGTTCAAAACGTGCAACTTTTAAGAAGTTGTATTAATGTTAGTGCACGGTTAAAAGAACGCTATTCAAACTTTTCTTAATTATGTAACGTTACAAATTATGTTTTTGATATATGTCATGACACACTTACATGAACATGAACACGTTACTTCAAGAATGTTTTAACTCTGAGAGAACATTTAGAGAACAATAAACAATGTTTTGAGGATGTCCCTGCGAGTACGTTTGGCGAACGCAGTGGGGAGAAACGACTCCTAGTAGTACATTAACCAATCAGGGTGAGGTCACGCTCTTCCGCGTACACCGTGCCGAAGACGAAATTCCCCAGAAAAACTGGCCTGTTATTGTCACCTGTTATAATTTATACATGTTTGAAAAAAAAACAGCAATTACAAACCCATTTTTCCTCATCCATTATTGATTGTTTTAAAAGATGAACTTTCAAGACTCGTTTGCAGTGTCGCGATTGTGTCAGGAAACCAGTTTGGAGTGAAGCAACACAACAGGTGAGGAGACACTTCATCATTTATCTGGAGTATCGATGACATCAACATGATGAATGGATCATGACACACATTAAAGGCTAAATGATGCGGACTTCGGGATGGAGTTTCACACGGGTGAGTAGATGATGGATTCCTCATGTATCAATTTATGTATTATTGATGTATCAATGTTTGTATTTATCATATCTGTGCATGTCACCGCGTGACGTGTTCCGCTCTTTTATCATTGGGTCTATTTTAGCACATTATGAGTTTTAAAGGTGTTAGTGAGAGTTCGCCTGTATTTGGGAGCAAACAAATAAGACAAAAACCACAGTCCTGTAGTTTTTAATTGATATATTTGGTCAGTATTGATTTTGGTGTTATGAATTGAAAGAAAAACATAAATTTCACTTGTGCAAAAACACCAAATGCATCACATGTGATTCCATGTGTTTTTCCCATGGGAATTTACATGGGATTCACACGACTATATTCCAGAACTGAACCTTTGACATGTGATCATGTGTGTTTTGGCTAATACTGTAGTGTGATCGACACCATGCAATACTTGAGGAAAAATACCTTACAGTTTTAGCACCTTTAATGTAAGTGCCATGGCAACATTTCACTGTTGTTTTGGTTAATATGGAGGATGGTGGGCTGAGAAGTTTTGTTAAGGTTGCACTGGTTTTAAATATTTATGGCAGATTTATGAGAACGCTTACTAAACAGCACAAGCACACCTACCATCCTCAAATATGTGCGGATATAAAACAGCTGTAGCCAAATGATTGATTTTTAAAGCACTTGAACCTTTTATTTTCTCACACACTGCAGCTTCAAACGAATCCGGCTTTGACCTGCTGGAGGTCTTCTAATAACCTCACACTGCTTATCATTTAGCCATAGGAGATCTGCTTAATAGACTCTTGAACTAGATTTCCATCATAAACAAACCACTGAGAAACAGAGACCGGTCTGAGCACCAAAGCTGAAACTACTTCCTCTCTCATAAAGACTCTTGCTCAACGCAAAATTGCAGCATGCGGAAAATTTTGCGTGCAGCAGTTTGAACAAATGAGTTTGCAATTAATCCATTATGAAAGAACAGGAAAGAGAAATTGAAATTGTTTTTCGGCTGTGCGTCTATCGCGTGTTGTGTGATCAGAATCGTTGCTAGTCTGTTCTGCGGTGAGATAAGATCAGATAAAGTGTCATGAGTAAAACCAGACAGCATTGGTATTTAAAAACGATTATGATGCATCGTGCCTTATTTGGAAATATTTGCACGCGTGACATTTTACTTACCGCATACATACGAGATACAGCAGTTCTGACTGATTAACTTTGGTGCCTCTAAAAATGTATCCCAGCTCGCTGAAATTCACAGATAAGCTGTTGACATTTCATTACACCCATATGCTATTTCCTCCCCCAGAAATGCGCCGTACCGCACGCATTTACAATTCAGTTGTGTCTTACAAAAGTGACGTGCGAGAATGTTTATTAGGAAATATTCATTAATGATGTCTGTGGGAGACAGAAGGGCTCCTTGCCGGCCATATCTGGGATGGTAATAGAAACGAATCCTGTACCAGGTTAAACTGCCTAATTTAGAGTTATGTAAACAAAATAAAAAGCTGACTATTTAGAGGTACCCCTGGAGAACTGTTTGTATTTGTATGTTGCTCTTTTATAGCTCATGAGACCTAATGGAGTCCCGGGGAGTTGTTATATTTAAATATTGACTATCTCAGATGTTTGATTTTAAAATTTTACAGGGCCAATAGAAATAAAAGCAAATGAAGTGACATACAGTAAAAGTGCAGAACTATAAAAATAAATGTGCATTGTGTAGCTCATATAACTGGGTGTCTTTTTAAACAAATTGCTTAGAAATGTCTTCTGATTGCCCATCTCCACAAATCGGAGCACCGTTTACGATATTGTCGACATCTTTCTAGAGTTGTGGATGAGACATTTCAGGTTGTTTTTATTAATAGAGAGTCAGAGCAAACGTTTCCGTTAGCTCTGTTACCTGTAGCTCAGTTGGTGGAGCGTTGCGTTAGCAGCATGAAGGTTGTGGGTTCGATTCCCGGGAAACACACGTACTCGTTAAAAACTTGAACTTGCACCGTGAGTCGCTTTGGATAAAAGCCAAGCGCATAAATGTAATGTAAATGTAGTCTCACTGCTATCCAAGAGAAACAAATGAATGTCTATTTACTGAAATGTGTAATGTAATTTGTTTCTTTGCCTTCTTAGAAGATCAAATCTGTTTTCTATCAGCCCTGTTGAAATAAACGTTGGTGAAAATCATTAAAAAAAATCCATACATGACACGTACATAAACAGATTTTTATAGACGTCTGGATGAAAAAAGGGTCTTGTTTGGGTTAAACAAAGACAACATAAATGTACAAACGCTATCAAGCTGCCCGCCAGTAATTAGCACATGTAGCTACGATGTTGACAATGTTTCTTCAACGACAGCACCGCAGGGTGTCAATAGATCCAGATTACTTTAACACGACGTGGATGTGACAAACCTTCCCACCTTCCAATAACCTCTCCACAGCCAGTCATGTAATGAGTCCTTCTCCAAAAATAGCCTCAGATTTACATGCTGTCTGGAGTTGTGCTCCACGCAGACTGGTTTGGAATAGCTGCTCTGAACGTGCTGTAAATCAGACGGCCCATGTTTGGGCTTGAATGGGTGACCTTTGGAAGTGATGTCACTCCAGCCGTTGCTTATAACTCATCGTGACTCCTCCCATGAGACAAGAACGACCAAAAACAGTTGCTTCCTGTAGGTCCAGAAGAAAAATAACTGTTTGTGTATACCGTAGTTGTTTGCTGTAATTTCTTTGGTGTGTGTGATTTTCCGGCCCATTGGAGCAAAAATAAAACAAAACACAAATCCTCGTAAATGCAGCATCATTTTCTGACACATAATTGGGTCTTCATAGCGCACGTTTCAAATATATTTAAAGTCAGTTACACATGATTACAGCTCGTGATACTCTATCCCAGCCTGAATAACAGTGCCAGAGTAATAGGAGAGCGACTTGTGAGCGATAGCATGTGAGATGAAGATGAGATCCGGTTTGACTTTGGTCACGGGCACGAATAAAACAGGGTTTCCTCGGTTTTGAAATGTCTGGGTCACTGTTTACAAATGAGGTTTGTAAAAGGTCTGTACAGACTACAAACCCCAAGCTTAGCCAACCTTTAGCCCTAGAAAGAACAGCGTTATCTTATAAAGTTGTAATATTTATCTGTTTATGTATTTTAAACATGATTGCGAGATAACGTCTATAAAGACGTTATCTCGCGAGATAATGGATTTCTTACTTTTGAATGAACAGGATGATTCCGCTATTTGATCTGGAATAAAGATGCAGCTCTTGAAACGCGACACATCCTTTAAATGAGATGAGAACCTGGCAGAGGGTTTAGCTGGATAGTTTAGAGTTACTGACAAGAACGATCCATATACACTAAAGCACTTCTTAAAATGGTGAGTTTCAACCAGTACTTGACTTACCTCAGAGCTGTTACCTCTGATTTGTGCTTTTTCTTTTTTTAGCCATTATACTTGGTTCGCAGATGATATCCGTCTGCGTTAGATTCATTTAGCCTTATATCTGTTTGGGGTCTCCGTGACCTGACGCTAAAAGACTGAAGACTGAAAGAAACGTGGAGGTTAAATCAGTGCAACCTTGTAATGACTTTATCTCGTGTTATTTAGTACAGATATAAATGTACATGGCTAATCACTTCATTTGCATATCAACGATCAGCTAACACCTTGGAATCAGGCTTTTTCACTTCCTCCCTAATTTGCATATGCACCACAGATTAACACCCCTGGAAAAAGTAAATTACTTTTACACTTCCTACAGAAGTTATAATTAATTAACGAGTGAGAAGGCTTAAGATAGAGAACAATGCCTGAATGACAGAATTACACAGTCTTGCATATAATATTATGCTTTATTATATTATATGTTTTATAATTTCCATAATTGTATTATTCGGTCTATAATGCTTTATATTGAGGTCATGCATTTTTTAATTAATGCAATAAAGCTGTTTAACAGTGGTTTCCAACACAGTTTGCCATTCATTAAGAAATGAAAAAGTCTTGAATCGCTTGTTCCCAGGATGCGTTTTCTCGGTCTGATAATTAGTATTAGCAATTTCATGTACAAGTATTTTTTGTGTATTTTGTATTTCATTTTCCAGTCTAATGTGCATGTCACATGGACATCGTTGACTTTTCAGAATTAAAAATATCGCAGTATGTTAGTTATTTCAAGTAAAAATATCCCAACATTCCTATACAAGATACAGCTGCTTAAGATGCAAAACTGCTGTGAATATAAAGGCTTGTTTTCAGAGAATGAATCTTGAACAAACATGTTTTTTGGTCTTGTATGATTGACAGACTTTTTTTCATTTCTTTCAAGCATAAACAAGTTAAAAGTAAAAAAACTTCCACAAGTCAAAACACACATTTAACATTCAAGATACGTTCTCTAATAATGTATTTTCAACTGGAAAACAAGACATTTGGCACGATTGTATGCAGAATATGTGTCTTAAAAAAGTAAATAGAACACAATGGAATAGAGAAACAATTTCGAAGAGTTCCCTTTGTCTTCATATCTCAGTTTATCACAGAGTTTATTACATTGGCAAACCGCATTACGCTCTTAATGTAGCTTTTGGTTTGGTTGGCTGTGTTGTAATCCTCTAAACACTGTTTATGTACTACTAGGGCCACCAGCTGTGTGTACTCACATTGTAATATATAAAAGGAAACTTGTAAACCAAGTGGCACAGCTTCACAGACATCCACCGGAGAGATTTAAGAGGGCTCCGTTTTCAGGTCATCGATGTAATTGACATTGTGTGCTGAAAACTTTACAATATCAATAAGATATTTTATTATACTTTATAATATATAATAGGTCAAAGGTCAAACAGTTATGGTATTCCATTTCGGAACTAAAAGGGAACTGTCATTTTTAGTGAGGCTGTGAATATTATAAATATTATTGCTGACTTATGCATCTCATTTATAGTATAGCATGACCTCAAGTGCCTCGTTTTGTTTTCTGCAGTTATCAGAAGTATTTCAAGGGTGCAATTGTTTATTCAAATGTTATTTTTTGGTTATTCAGAGTAATGCATCCTGCCTTTAGAAGATACTGACATGTAAACAGTTGCTTTGCAACAGAAATAACGCATAGTGACAGACACAAGCAGACACAAGCTCGACTTAGATGTCACAGTTTATTTGGAATAACAGATATTTACATTCATTCAACAAGACAAAATAATAAGTGTATTTACGCCAATGACCCTGTTTAGAAGTTGACAATCCCTTTGTTTCTTGTTATGTGTGTAGCTTTCTCAGCATTAAACGGCTGTTTGTGTGTTTTGTGATTGTTGTGCCTTCTTTGTTCAGAGCCGAAGGTACCCAAAAAAAGCAATCTCTGGTGCTTAAGGGGGCAACACGGCATATTGGGCCACTTGTACTTGAACAGGAGAAATATGTACTGTATACTACCTAGTATTGTCCTTCAGAAGTTGCATATTTCCCATTGGACTAAATAATAAAGAATTAACACCAAATAGGTTCAAATGAAAGGAGATTTCTTGTATTCAGAATCTTGGAGGCATCTGCAGTGGCTTTGTGGAGTGAATCTCATCTTGTATTTTGTAGGTCATGTGGTCATTGTTTCTTTGCATTGCGAGTGTGCACAGTGAGTGAAACTGTATATAGTCTTTAGATTGTAAGCTAATTCAATCAGTTTATAATAAAAGGCAGCGTAGGTGATCTTTTCCAGAAACGTTTTTATGTCGTTTAAAAGTCTCTTGACATAGCGATTACCAAGTAAAGTGGTCTAAATATATATCTTTATAAATATATATCTTCTGTGGAAGATGGAAGGCCATAAAATATTCGTCCAATCATTGCATTCTGTCCGTATTTAATGGTAGGATGTCGTACTTGCTTGTCTAATTATGTATGTGCATACCACAGCGTGCTTTGGAGATCAGTCTGAACAAAGGGTGGGATCTTTGAAAGTTAGCTTACTATTGCTATCTCCACATATATTGCTATTGCTAGCTCCAATATTGCATACCCTACCTAATACGGTTAGCTGTTCCTTGTAGCAAATGTAACTGATCTCTAGATAAAATCAATCAATCACTCATCAAAAGGACACGGTTCCTCACTTCCCTGCGTACTTGATCTCAGTGCACAATGTCACCCATTTGTCCTGCTTCCATTTGTAGACTGCGTTACAAGGCCACGGTGCAGTTTAATGAGGGGGTAATAAAATCTGATGACCTTTGTCATTCACATGGACAAAAGGATTAGCTGTCTCCTCCCATTCTCACCATGACTACTGCGGGTTAGCCTTCACGTACTTAGCATAAACATTTTATCACGTTGTTAAGAACATCAAAAATATCAAATCATTTCAATAGAAACGCATATGATTGTGCGTTCCGTTCAATTCCAAGTGCGCAGGAAGTGAACTCGGAGAACGTCCAGGAAGTTGAAGTGAAACATGAGTATTGACAAACTAACATGAAAACATGTGCACACTATGTTTAACACGTCTTACAAAATAGAAAATTATACAATTTGCCTTAGTTCCATAAAACAATAAAGAAGGAGATTTTTTTGTGTGCACATTTATTTGGCTAAGGTAAGTGCAGTTAGTTCAAGGAGATCCAGATTTCCTTGAGGATTGCTTGCGCGGTTGACGTCAAATAATGTGTTGTGCTTTATAATTGGCTGTTCTTTCCCATGAGTAACAAAGAGGTGCCTGTTTGTGTTCCCATGTATTCCAATGGCAGCAGATTCAGTCTTTTGTGATTTGTAAGTTGTTTGCAAAGTAGTTTTTTGAACAGAGGGACACACACGTCACCTGTACAATCGTGCGTGTACAGGACGCTGTGTTTTAAAGTGTGTTGTTTTGACAGACCACCCAGTGGATCAGTTTACATAGCGATGCTTGTAATGGTAAATTGCAGTCCGAACACTTTGACTGGGTTGTTGTTTTAGATCACCGCACGCTCTCTGTGCAGCTTGAGGAACATAAAACCGCTTCATTTTATCCGTGACATAAAATTGCAGTTTTTGCAGAGTCAGTCGTGTCGCAAATAATTTCTTTATTGCTTTATTTTACAGGGGATTTGAAACAGACGTCAAAGATCTCTGCTACTGCCAAAACCATTAACGCATGTTCTGCATTCTGTTTATTAGTCTTTTTTTCAGACTATTGCGCCTAATTAATGTCGTTCGTATGCGCAGAATAAAGCGCAAGGCAATGCAACATGTTATGAATTGCATTTAGGGCAGTCACAATAAACCGGTATTGACAATAATAGTGATATTAATAACCATGAATATTGTTACCAGGTTAATACTACACATTTAATCATTTCATAATTAATCCAGCACCAGTATCTGGTCGACACTTTAATTTAAAAATCTTTTGCGTTCAAATTATTTGGTATCTTGGCAAATCTGAATACAGTTTTTGACATCAGGGTGTTTTCCCCAGGAGAGATCTCTGAGAAACAGGAGTCTTCCAAATGTCTCAATTTGCTCTCCATGTGATATCACTGCTGTCTCAGAGAAACAGTCCCATTCATGTTTTGTCTTTTCCATTAGAATTGTTCCCAGTTTGCATAACCTCAGCCCAGCGTTAACCTTTATGTAGAGACATCTCTGATAATATCAGGGTGAACCGGATCATTTCGAGTCATTTTACATTACGAGGTGCCAACGGCAAGAAGGTGTTAAAACTCCTCACGGACCCTCCCTCCAAAAACAGCCAACCTGCTTTTGGTGGAAGCCAAGGCTGAGTGCATGGGGAACAGCTTTAGAGGCTTGCACACACGCGCGCGCACACACACACCTCTAAGGATTTATTACGTTGGACAACTTGGAGGCAGCACTCAAATATCCGAAGAGGCCAGAGCACAATCTGCAGGAAGCAGAGGAACAGAGGTCTGTCTGCAGGTAGGCATTTTTGTAGCTGTTTTGTTATTGTGTTTCCTGTTGTGATAGAAGTCAAGTCAAGCTTCTGGCTATATAGAAGCACAGAGTGGGAGGAGATGTCATTTTACTAGTTTTCTACGGACAACCCACATTCTTTAGACAACCTTACATTGTTATGTAGGCGTACGCACTAAATAAATAATTAAAAACGAACCGTAAATTGGATGTAAATTGTATAGTGTATATTCCTATACTACATATAGTGTAGATAAGGGAACTGAGAAATGCACAAAGTTCCAAAGACGACAGGAATCCACATACTTTTGTATCTAGATCTTGAGTTTCGCACCCAGTGTGTGGAGAACCGTGTCAGAATGTTGTCAGAAGAAGCCACTGCTGTCGTGTGCTGAGCTATGCATGTACTTGGACTTAATATAGCACCTGAGGAGTTTACAACACAATGCTGACAACCTCACACATTACCTTCCTGACACTAAAGTCCAAAATGATCTGCTCCTGGTTTATGGGCTGCCCTCCTGTTTATAGACATTAAGTTTACGGACAATACTGGAACTCCAGGAAATGTTCTCGGAATGCTGACAAACATTCTCTAAAAGTTTTCAGTAACATTAATAGAATGTTTTTTTAATGTTATATATCATACACCAAAACCGTTATTCCTAAGTTGTTGGTGGAAGGCTTTAAAAACTTGACGGATATTCAAATAACGTTTCTAAAACCGAGCCATAATTGTAAACATTCTTAAACTTTATAAAATGCTTTTAACATATTTGTTACTTAATAAAACACTGTGGAAACATTCTTACAACCTAAAATTGTTAGCTGGTTTAGCTTGGTGGCCTTGCGCAAAAAAATCATTAGAGCGGGTGTCGGCGTGACACATCAGTTTGGGTTTCAGGGTGTGGAATCCATGAGATGAGAACTGCTGGTCAGATGGTGGTCAAATCAGAAAGGCTGCACGTATGTTCTAACTATAGATGGGGGTATCAGATCAAATGAAGCTAACCTACATGATGAATTCTGGATGAGTGGCTTGATTGATGTCAATAACCTTTTTGCTGTGTTTGATGGATGTGTGAAACATGAGACATATTCTACATCGGTTCATCCATCAAATAATAAAGTAGGTGTTCAATGATTAGTGAACTCATTAACATTTTGGTGCTCTGGTTTTTTTAAAATTATAACGAGAACGAGACATGCAAAAAGCTACTTTAGTGGAACATGCAAGAGTAAAAGTAAAACAGATATAGAGGAAGCAAGCAATTAACATTGGTGGGGTGGCAGTAGCTTGGTAATAAAATATGTTTTGTAGACTAATACAAAAGGGAGAAAAAACGAGTTTTTGAAATCCAAATCCTGCTCTTTCATGTTTTGCATTATTTAGCACAAAATATATATATATATATTTATGTGAAATGTTGCATCTGCTTTTCCTTATAGTACTGTATGTGCACTCCAGGGTTTCTTGGTTAAAATTAAGACGGTATATCACAGCTTGGTACAAAAACGTAGATAAAGCAATATAATCAATCTGATAGCAAAAGCTCAGTCTTTATACTAAATACATAATTCCTTAAAAAACAAATATACAATGATTTCAAAGTGATTTGAAAAAAAAAGCCTGGACTATCTTACTGTAGATGCGCTGTATTGCTTTACCTAGGCAACGGTACAGTACTCATGTAATGGCGTGCCAAACATAAATCTTTATGTCTAGTTTTGTATCTATTTTCAGCGAGAATATAAAGTGAATCCACAATGGCTTGTCGTCTTCTTGGCATCTGCCATAAACAAACGTGGCTAGACATCACAAGCATTGAAATCAAATGTTAAAGTTTTTGGCTGTCTCTGAGATGCTAGCCATTAGAAAAAGAAAATAAACAGAAAAGTGGCTCTCCAATCATTATTCACGAGCAGAGCTTGTCCCTGGCAGCGACTTTACATGAATTTAACTTTAAACGCTGTCCTCCGGGTACCATTTTTTTATGTCTCTCACTGTGAACATTAAGAATTGCATGGGGGCATTGGAGATCCTGGCGAGCCGATCCAGGGGGGTCGATTTTAAGCAGCCGATGTTGACAAGACAGAAGAGGAGAAGATTTTATCGCCAATCAGAGAAATGGGGTGATGGACTGAACTAAATTGGTTTTGCCTATTACTGCGGGTGATTTCGCTCACTTAAACACCCTCTGGAATCACATCTTCTGCTCTCTAAATAAAGTACTGACAAGCAGGCTGATTTATAAGGTGGCCATATCCTCACCTAAAACACATGCTTCTGGAATCCAGGATCTCAGGGCTCGCCGCCAGCTTCCCCTAAGAGGAAAAGTGGATCGGACGTCACCGTCTCTGTTTCGTTCATTGCACGCCGAGCTGAGGAACTTAGCCTGATAAGGTGATTACAAAAATAATCACAGCTCAGGAAATGAAGCACACTTTTATTCAAATTTTCCTTTTAAAGTATTTAGTGGCGTAATGGGAAAATGCCTCTAAAACTCAGTTCATTTTTGCGAATATGGAGAGAGAACATTTAATTGGGAGATATTTCCGAGTCACCTTTAAGGACACGGGTGTGAAGGCCCCTCGCTAATGTATTGTGCGCTAATGATACGTATGCTATTACCCGCTAAGTGGCTCTTTCAGTGAACTTTACCAGTTTGAGGAAATGTAAATAACTAGCACCTCCGGGGGCTATGCTAGGCGGGCACGAGAACCTGTCATTTGACAAATGACTGTGTCCTACTAAACATGTCAGAAGAACAATTTGGCGAGAGGAAGGAAAGGTTAGCCGTATAGTTCAAAACTTAAGCATGTCATTAGACTTGCTTTCATAAAGTGGTGTGAAGTGGAGGTTTACTCATACACTGTTATTATACAGCCCGGCCTGCCCCCTGGCATGTAATTATGTTATGAAGCATGGCTACGGTTTCTCGCCACATTGAAAACGTTTTTCTTTTATTCACTGCTTCTCTTGATCCAGGAAGATCCAGGTGGAAAACTCTGGAAGCTAAGCCTACCCAGGCAATTGTGTTCAGCTTAAAATGGCAGCACATGCCCACTTTTTAAAAGAAAACGGCGCTCTTAAAAATGAAAATGTTGTCACCATTTACTCACTCTCATGTCTTTCGAAATGTGTGTGGCGTTTTTTCTGTGGAATATAAAAGGGCTTTTTCTTACTGTAACCGAATGTCTTACGGGTAGTTGCTCTTTTTGTACAATGAAAGTGAATGGAGACTACGACTGTGACGCAAGATTTTACCGTTTGCCTCTAGTCCCCATACACTTCCATTGTACGACGAGCATTGTGATTATTCCTCAAAGCGTCTCCTTTTGTGATCCACAAAAAAAACAAAGTAGCATGGGTTTGGGCACGAGAGTGAGTATCATAGAATTTTAGGCCATTTGAATTTTCATTTTTGTGTGAGCTGCCCCTTTAAGAGCAGAAATCCGAACATAGCTGTGAGCTGAAGTGATAAAATGCTTATTTTTTCCTCCTAAAGCATGTGACATTGTGCTGGGCGGTGTGCGTCTCAGGTTGCATGTCAACTGGAGAAGCCCCCCAGCTTGCCAGGTCTAAGTGTCGGGATATGCAGCTGAGCAGGCTTACACAGCTCATTTTCAGAAGGGAACAGAAGCCAAAACAGCGGGCTGCTCAGGACAAGTCAAATCTGTGTGATACTGTATACCTAAGACAACATAAACACAATTATGCTGACATAAAGATTCTGCATATGTTTTACTGCAATTGGAGAACGTATCATTTATGGTTCTCAGCTGAAGAACCTGACGCAAGTGCTTAAAGTAGAAGGTTTGAACCCAACAGAGTTTTAAAATTCCTTATCGTAAACAAAAGTGCACGTAAAATCAAACATTGTCATTTATTGATATTACCATGAGCGGCATAGGCTTTAATAATATGCAGAATTATTATTTATTAATTTGTTTGTTTTAATCTCATACTTCAGTGCATCTCTAAGTGTGTTCCAATTCCAGCTGATCAACATTAACATAACACAGGCTGAATAGGAAAATGTCGGCTTCTAAACATCTCTCGAATTTGATGGTTTCGTACTTTTGACAACCAGTAATTTACGCCACATACCAAACTGTTGTTGGCACAAACCACACTGCAAGCGAACCCGTATTTCATGTAGCTTGTTCTTGTTTGTTTTTTTTACCTTACACTTGTTCATGGTTTTTGAGGATGAGTGCAGGTCCAATAAACTTTTCATGTTGGCATCTGGGTAAAACTACCAGATAAATTGGCGCCAAAATACCTTTGAATTTGATTGGCCAAACTCTGCTGTCAACAGTAGAAATGTGCCAGGATGTGGTTTCCCTTTCTATAGTATAGTTTGTTAAAAATGTATTTATTGTTTACAATAATTTTTTGTACAATAATTATTGTTTATTTATTGTTTATTTATTTAAATTATGTTTCAATTTATTGTATCTTTTTTGTCTTTTGTCCGTAACAGTATTAGAACCAACCTGCCAATTAAAAAAATTCTGTATATAAATACATACCCGTGTTTCTATATGTGATGCATGTATTTACTTGTTAAAACCTTAAGAAAAGCTACAAAAAGCTTAAGCTTAAGAAAAGCTGCTAATCATAAGCATAATTTTGATAACTTGTTAAAAAGCTGCACATTGTTAGCATAAAAATGATGAAAGTAGTAATATTACTGTCATAGTGTGACTGTCCATGATGGAACCAATGGAACAGCAATGGAACACTATCGGGCAGAAATGCATAATATTGTGTGCATGTTGATGGATGACACTCAGACATCAGACTTCAGCATTGCGATGCTCGTTACACTTGCGTTTATAGCTATTACATTCATGCAGTGTCTATAAGAGTCAATCATGAGACCATTGTGTACGAAACGTTCTGGGAAACGCCACTTCGCCGGCTGACTGATGTAGCGCCGCGTGGCATGAAAAGGGCCAGGGAATAAAAGAACCTGCGTCGTTCAGATTGTGAGATGGCGACCGGGAATTCCGCCATTAACAAAAGTCGGCTACAAGAGAGTCATCAAAGGCCCTGGAATACTAGATGTACAAAAAGCTCTGGTCCAAACTTACTGAGCTGACCAGAGAGCATTTTAAAGCATCGCTAAATGTATAGCATGACAGCAGATATATATAGGCTGTGTAATCAAGCGTCTGAGATACAGTGGGTTTAAAAAACGCATCTTTTTGTGAAAATGTTTCTACGATGCTTTTTTCTGTTTTTATACAATTTCGTCTTTACAAATTTTACATTGTTGTATACAAATTGTAGGTTTTCA
Source organism: Botia kubotai (assembly GCA_036877585.1). Classification (NCBI taxonomy): domain Eukaryota; kingdom Metazoa; phylum Chordata; class Actinopteri; order Cypriniformes; family Botiidae; genus Botia; species Botia kubotai. The sequence continues at coordinate 15,270 of JAZGTI010009954.1, forward strand.
GTATTTTTAGTAACAATTTAAGTTAATAATTTTAGCACATCAATTCACTTTCACAATTTTATAGTATTTGCTACAAAGGACGAAACACGGTCAATAACATGAAATTACTTATTTAATTTTTGTTTTGTTTTTTTCTGTTTAAATTAGACTTTCAATCCCAGATTTTCCACTGTACCTTGTTTTGGCCAAATTCTAGGTCCCATCATGTATAATTTAAGAAGCATGCAATCCCATAATGCACTGTGCTGAGCTCAGTGCATGCAAATGAGAGGAGAGTGTTTTGTTTACTGATATTTGTGCGTTATGCATTTTTATACTTATTCAAGTATCACATCGTTACCTAAGCAACATGCTACTGGGATCAGCTGTGCTTCACATCGGTAGAGCGTTCCAAATCGATCACTTATGAGGCTGCACTTCAGTTAGGATATAGCCTCAGAAGGCATCTACCTACATAGACACCAAGACAGCTCAGTAGGTTTTGGAACAGAGCTAAAATCTCAAACATTTGCTCAATGAAATATTTAAAGCACTCTCCCTCAAATGAAGTATGTCTCCCTGAGGGCGCCCCTTAAATCCAAATATGTCAAAATCCTATATTAGTTCTCCACAAGAAGACTGACTGGATCTAATCTGTATATGTGAATGGGTTTAAAAGGATGAATGACTGGAGCTGTGGCACTTTTGCTGACTGGGCCCAAAGCTTCTCTAATGGACCATAATGCACTGCGCTGTCAGCCTGCATCACATCTCAACAGACAGGATAACCGCCCTCCCGCCTCACCCCATCTTTGTGCATGTGTTTTCTCCGTTTTTACACAAATTTCTCTGACAAGTCACTTAACTGTTTGGTACTTATATTATTTAAACGTACAAATTCTCATTCTCCTATGTTTTAAAGCACCGCCTGCTTAATCTTGATAAATGTCTCAGACTCTTGAAGCATATGACATGACACGCTGAGGAAACGTGTAACGCTGCCGTCCATAACTTTTTCTGGTTAACAACGAACAAAAATCAGTTCGTAGTACGTGACAGATCAGGTTTCAAAATGGCCTCCTTGCCTTTCCCTGATTCACCGTGGTAAGCCTGAGGAATTTTCTTGAAATTCTGCTCGGCCAATCAAATGAGAGGACTGGAACGAATTGATGTGTAATTTCTAAAACGAGCTTTTTTTTAATAAACTTCTAAAAAAAAAAATCTTCTCATCCCATCTTTTATTGAACAAACGTTTTAATTTAGCCAAAAGTTTAATAAGACTGAAATTAATTTGACCTTTTATGTTGTTTCTCTCCCACTCAGAGAAGCGTCTGAGGTCTTGAGTCATTTATCTGCGTCAAGATGTGGAAAAAAGCGAAGGTTTCAGACCAGACCGCAGCCGGGCAGGGCGGTAAGAACAATATAATCACTCTCTCTCTCTCTCTCTCTCTCTCTCATATAGCGGGCTGACATGGGCATCGAACCTTGTCCAAATGCTCCATTACTGAATTACTTGAACAACAATCCAAACATGTTCTGTGTGAAGACAAAGTAGAGAAGCACAGATGACAGTGGGAGGGGGTGGTTTTTTTAAACTCTTATTTTCTTATGTAATCTGTGCTTTTTTCCTTTTCTTTTCTAATGGTCACTGGTCTCTAGGGATGTAATTTAGTTCATCAGTTTTTATTGTATTCATAATGATTATTTGACACGCTTGAAAGAACAGCGGCCTCATTTATGGAAGTTCTACCACAGTGGGCTCCGCGTTAAAATGTGATGCTGGATTTTCCAGATAAAATCTAATGACCTCCTCTCTATGGCAGAGTGAATAATTTATCTGTCCCTGAGGGCCTGCTAGAGCAAGGCGAGATAAAAGCAAGTGTTGGATCCAACCTAGCCATACAAATTTATTTAAACACATGACTGATCAGGCAGCTGTTGATTGTCGTAGGTTGTGAGTTGGAAACGGGCCACGCTGCACAAGATGCAAATGAAGAGGAGGCTGTAAATATAGCTTATGCAATCGGGAGCCTTCATCGGTGCCTGGTGTGCCCTTCATTCAAAGAGCACTGAACTGCAAGCGTTTGCTGTCATTCAGCAGTGTCTTCTTTAAATGGGGTAACCATGGATGCATGGGGCAAGCCATCAACTAACCCCAGTCATTTATTCTTCGTTTCATTTTACAGCCTTTTTCTTTTTTATACAGCACAGTTTGTGTGTTTGGGGGGAGGTTCAGGAAATGACGCAGGCCAGATTCAAACCTGGATTTCCATGTGTGGAACCACTTCCCACAGTGCCATGGCTCTGATCTTTCATTTTCGGCAAACCACATTCACACAAAATCCCACCCATGTAACGTTTATCATGTTTAATTATTTTTGTTTTTTTCTCTCTTACACTTGTCTATTTTTTTATTTGCTTTGTGGAGGAGCATTTTTTTTACCTTGTTTTATTTTATATATATGCGTGTGTGTGTGTTCACTATATATTATGCTATAAAAGTATAGTAAATATAGTACATTAAATTGTAAAAATGCATAAAGTTTTCTGTTAGGGTAAGAGTGTGGGTTAGGTTATACTATTTATAACTAGCTGTGTATAAAAACAATAGATAGATAAGTAAACGTGCATGCGTTTACATCTTTTGCTTTAGCATGTAAGTAGGAAATATTTGTTTAGGTTTCTAATATTAATATAGACTGTTTTGGGCCATACTGTTGTATGACTGCTTGTTCACAAAAAACTGTTATTGATAAAGAATAATAAAAAAATCTATATTGATATTTTCTAGTAACTCACAAAAGCAGGACCTATACATATAAATATATACATATACACACACACACACACACATATATATATATATATATATGGTTCTTTCGTTTTTTGCTTTTTTAATGAACTTTGAACATTTTTGAAACAATCATGGGTGATAACGTATAATCACATCTGTATGTTACACTCGTGTTGCTGTCCC
>JAZGTI010009955.1:5259-18224 GCA_036877585.1 Botia kubotai
TTGTGTTCATTATTTCATTAAATATCCTTTGTTTTAGTTCCGTGTTCCTTTGTTACTTTTACACAAACACAACCGCCCAGTACTCACCGTAACACTGGTGGCCTTCTCTGTCTTTAGACACAATCAAACAAATTCACCAGTGTACTGTCTGCCAAAGTTCCAAGACTCCAAGACAGCTCCCATCCGGCCTACTGCAGCCTCTGCCAACACCTCAACGGCCTTGGTCGCACATCGCGATAGATTATATCACTGATCTCCCCAGTTCACAAGGTAAAATTTCCCAAGCCCCTACCTCATTTGAAACTGCAGAATTGCTTTGCAATAATATATTCAGATTTTACGTGTCCCCAAAGACATTGTATAGAGGCCAACAGTTCACTTCAAGAGTCTGGTCTACTTTCTTCAAGGGCCTAGGAGTAAACATCAGCATCATCTCTGGTTATCACCCCCAGTCTAATGGCCAAACTAAGCGATTAAATCAAGAAGTCACTTGCAGAATCATCAAGAAGATTGGAGCGGATACCTAATATGGGCTGAATACGCCCATCTACTGGACTGACCCCTTTTAAGTGCGTATTGGGGGGGGGTGTTGTTCTGTTACTTCTCACCGCACCACCATAGGGAGCCGTCGCCAGAATACTAACCGGATACCTTACCCACGCCTGTGTTTAATTGCGATTTTGTCTTGCCTATGCTGTGTTTGATTACTGTTGTTTACCTTGCCTTTTGACCTTGTCATTAAACTGTGCCGCAGATGGATCCCAGTCAATCTCAGTCATCATTACACAAACATTATTTAACAAGGAAAAGTATAGAAAACATGGTTGTGATCATCACTATCCTTTTGCAATAGGTTCAAACAGAGATGTTAATTTTTTTTTTTGTCCTAACTTCGGATGTCAATATGCCCATTGCAAATACAAAAATGTGTGTTTGCTTTCGATGTGCATAATTTCTTACTACAGAGTTTCTGATAAACAATTTTGTTTTATGTTTGTTTCATTACTTCACACATCTTTAGTAACAGACAGCTCTCCGGTTTTAAGAGAAAAAAACATCTTTAATTCTTCTTTATTTGTGTTGACTTCCTTAATTCCTAGACATTAAATATAACAACCTCAACAGCCAAATAGGAAGTTGTAACAACCCCTTGCTAAATAACTATTTTTCTCTGAGCCCTAGCATACCATAGTAATTTTCTTTTGAAAGGAAGAGAAATGCCAGTGAGTAGCTCGTCAATGCAGTGTTTCTTAGGCTTAAGATAAAATTCCTTGTATTTGTGTTATGGTAAAACAGATAAACTGAAAAGCTCCTGTCAGCTAATCTCAAGAAAGAATTAAATAAAAGAACAAATCTCTGCCTAGATCAGGGGTGTCAAATGCTCCGCCCATGGTATTTAATGTTTATGTATCAATCACTGCACTAACTATAGCATGGACAGGTACAAGGAGCAGTCTTAAGGGTTAGAATGTCAGGGACGCGGGGGGGAAAGAACCCAAATGCAGACAGCTTTCAACAAAAAATTATCTTTATTTGATAAACCAAAACCAAAAACCCATGAGGGTGCAAAACATGGAACAAAAACAGACTAAAACTCAAACAGCGAAGCAGGAACCACAGAAATAGTAAAACAGCAAACACAAGGGCATTAAATAGGAACAAACCAAGGCGGGTAACGAAGACAAACAGGTGAGAAGAATCAACAGAAAACAGGAAGACTGAGGAAACAAGGGGGCGGGGTCAGAACAGGAGAGCGGAGCACACATGGCAAAATGTAAACAAACAAAGGCCATGTGCTTCCACAGATAACAAAGACCCAGGGCATTCGATTAGATACTGACTCCAAGAACCACAACTAGGATTGAGTCAGGATCTAAACATCCAAAGCAGACAGACAGACCAGGCGGACAGACAGACTGAAGCATGACATAATGGGTTTTAGATGGGTCTAAATAAATAGATAAAAGATAAATACATTTTAGATGGGCTACTAAAATGATCAAGCTCTCAGATTTTAAGAGAAAAAAACATCTTTAGTTCTTCTTTATTTGTGTTAAGTTCCTTAATTCCTAGACATTAAATATAAATGGTTTTCTATTATTAAAGCTGAAATCCATAACTTTTGCTTTTCCGTTGCCATCTCTGTTTTAACCATGACATTGCAGGTTACTTTACATCTTTTAACATGTCAAACAGACATTACCCACAAAATCAGAACCTACAGCTCAACATAAAAAATCATTATTATAAGCTTACTGTTGTGAATCGGGGCAATACTGGACTGTTAGTTATTTGCTCAATAACTCATTTTTAATTATTTTTAGCCAAACAAATTATGGATTTGCAGTTATGGGTTATGGATTGCAGTTTTACTATTGCTCATTGATTCATGATTCCTAAATACGCATCTATTATGTGATCCAAAGGCCTTTGATGAATTAATTTAGTAAATTACTAGTTTAGTACTGGTGCAGTATTAAGTTTAGTTTAGTATAGTATGGTATAGTATAGTACATTTTTGTTTGTTATAGTATTCAATTTGTCTTTTATAGATAGATGACTTTTGGTTTCAACAGATTCTGAACCTTCCTTTATAAAGGTTAGAGTAGTGTTTTGACTGAATGTTTTGCTCAGCTCTTGTTGAAAGTCCACACAGATGACATCTTGTGATTAATGATATGATATGAATAATGACGGTAATGATTATATAGCATGTGTGTTTTCTGGTTGGTTGTTTTTTATCTTTATTTGATTGACTTATTAGTCATAAATCAGCATCAAACTAGATTCCCTTCATCTGATAATAAACTGGGGCTAAAAAACAGTCTGGGACCTTTATAAATGACACTTCTATACATCTTATAATCCCACTATATAAAGACTATAGTGCTACAGAACATTGCAGATACTGAAGATGTGAATTCTAAATAGGGCAATGCAATAGTAAAGCATCTCTCCTTTTAAATTTTTGTATGCACATTGTATATTAATTTGGTGTTGGCAGCCAACCCTGAAGTCAACCGGCCTACTGGGAAAAATTTCAGTGACCCATATAGTCAGCGCCTGTTTGCCACCTTTTGGGACCTTTTCCCATTTAGGATGCTTTTGCGAGAGTAAGTCAAAGTGCTAATGAGTTTAGAACAGATTTGCAGGAGCAGGAAATGAGATCACCTGGCAAAAACTGCTGTTACTCATGACTGTGCTGATGGTACTAAACATTTGATGTAGGTGCCCAATCATAGTAGCAGATAACAGCAAATGCAGAGCAAACAATAATGATGTTCAGCAAATCTCTTTAATCTCTAAGCGCCTATCTGATCTGTGGACATGTTGACACTGCCTGAAAAGCTTTCATGGATTGATGAATTATTTAAGGGGGCATTTTGAATTTTGGAGGGGCCACACATTTCATAATTACTAAATAACATAATTACTTAAAATAAGTTTTGTTGTGTTCTATCACTAATGTAAAGAAACAGAGTGCTTATTGGCTTGTAGACATGCATATGCATAATCTTAAAATGTACAAAGCTTTCAAAAAGTTTTACCTTTCTATTTTGGTGGAACGAATGAATTTGTCAGTGGATGTATACTAGCATGAAGTGCACTTTATTTTTGTAATTCTAACTTTAACTGTACTTTTTGGTGCTATTATTATTGAGTACACCCATATTTTTGATTTCCAGCAGGTAATGAGACTTCTTCCATTGGCAGACTGATGGTCCTGTAGTATTTCTGTGGCGCAAACAGATACAATAGTGGCCAAAGTGAGAGGCGGTAAAGAAGTGGCACAGATGCTCCACCCCTAACCTAAATGTCATTGGGGAATGAGTGGATTGTACAAATTAATACAAATTTTACCACCAAATTGTGAGAAGAGTGTTTTGACAGAGGAACTGAATAAAGTAGCACAGCGGGCAAGGTAAGATGATCTTTATATTTCCAAGTAATTGTAGTCTTCGGTGTTCAAGCTTTCCAGAAAAAAAGTATAGAAATGTGTATATCAGGGGGCTTTATCCGGGCTTTTGATGACTTCATCTGTCCATCTGCACTCTGTTTACTAGTACGGGTTTACCCCTGTGAGAACTGCAGAGGTTAAAGAAGTTATCAGCAAAGTTTTGAACTGAAGAAACAACAACAAAAATGAACTCTTTGATAACTTTTCATATATCTTTAAATACTTTCATAACTTTATATTTATCAGGCAATATTTGGTTCTGATTAGCCTATTATAGTATTTTGTGGTCCAAAATTTAGTGACCGCTAACCTATATAATTCACCATTGTCAAAGACAGGCAGTCTCATACACTCTGCTATAGTTTCATATCTCTCAAATCACTCTGTACTCTGTTTCTTCTCGCATGAGAAAATAATTTACACCAAATCAACATTTCATATCCATTTATTTATTTGGCAAGTAACAGTGTAATAGGCAGGACAGTGCACAGCCTGTCATTATTATCGTAAAATACATTATGTGAAGAAGTTGTAGACTTCTAATCCAAGCTATTGTTTATTTTAAACAGCATATAAACAATGTTGTGTTTAAATTTGATTGTTTACAATTATTTAAAATGTGAACTGTAAAACACAGGTTAGAACCAGAGGCATGTTATTGTGAGTATTGTTATTATACAGTTCCCCTAATAATTGGTAATATAATAAATAAATGTCAGTTGATCCTGCTAGCATTATGTTGAATGGTCCACAAGTGTAGACTCCACAAGTCCACAAGTGTTTCTTTTGCTTCCTACTGTGTAAATCAATGTTTTGAACATGTATTTGGCACTCTGAAACCTGCTAGTCCTAGACCAGATTATAGTGGTTTGCTGGTCTTAGCTGGTTTTTCAGCTTGTCCAGTTTGGTATTTAGCAGGCTTAGCTGGTCAACTAGCAAGACTCCCTTAAAAATCTGACAAGTGCTATAAAAAGTGCCCAAAACCTCTTTAAAACCAGCTAAATAGGACAGCCTAACCAACTTGGCCAGGCTGGGAGATCTAAAAAGTATATTGTTTTTTTCAGGGCATTTTGGGAATTAGGCATTCATTTAGGAATTCAATTAGGAATGCACAGGAATGAGTTTAATAACACGGCAGCTATAGATGAACTAAATAATAACAGTATTTAATAAATGAACAAGACAAAATACAACACAAACACTGACCGTTTAAATGAAAGGGGGTGACGACAAGTGCAAACAGCAGTGTGATACAAAGATAAACCAAAACAAGAAACACGAGTACATCCAAAAATCCAAACGCCAGAAACACACAGGAATAACATTCAATATAAATAATAAACCAAACATTGACGCCAGGGCGGTGACTCGTGCTGCCAGGGCGGTGACTCACGACGCCAGGGAGGAGAACAGGCGAAGACCATCACTGCGACCAGAACTAGATGGACGGCCACCGCCAGGACAAGCTCTGGAGTGGCACATGCCGCCGTCGGGACAGATTCTGGAGTGGCGGCGGTCGCGGCCTGGACAGACTCCGGAGTGGCGAGCGCCGTCATTTGGGCAGACTCCGGAGTGGCGAGCTCAGCCGCCTGGGCAGACTCCGGAGTGGCGAGCGCCGTCGCCTTGGCAGACTCTTGCATGGCGGACGCGTCGCCTTGGCAGACTCTTGCATGGCGGGCGCCGCCACCAGGACACAGGTTTGAATGGCGGGCGCCCCTGAACCCTACTGGGACCCAGACTAACAAGCTCGCAAGGCGGCGACTTCTGCCGCCACCACTTCTAAGAAGGCCAGGGGATAGGAGGAGCCCACCGCCAGCACCGGTTCCTCCTGGGCCGGAGCAGAAGACGTTGCCACCTCCTCCACAGCTGCAGCCGGCTTGCACCTCTAAATGGGCCTCTCCATCCCTGGTTCCGGGGCGATCCATTTCTTGATCCTATCTGGCTTTTACTGTGAGTCCATGGTGGACCCGGGCTGGGGTCGTGGGAAGATGACTGGGTAAGTTCCGCGTCAGTAATCTCCATCCACGGGACCCTGGGCTCAACCTCTGCCTCCCCCAATTGGAGGTCAGAAAAGGCCGCCCTCAAAGTAAAATTTACGTATTCCTCAATAGTCCATGTATGATCAGGCAGGGGAACAACGTTTTTGAATGCAGGGTCCAATCCTGACCTAAAAATGGTCATAATAGCGCGGCCCTCTATGGGGAGATCATAGACCTCGTCCAAAAAATCCTGAACGTTGGTTAAGACAAAATGTTTAATGCTCGCTCTCTTTGTAAGTCGCTTTGGATAAAAGCCTCTGCTAAGTGAATAAATGTAAATAATAGTCAATTTCTCACCAACTTGTTTCTCACCAACTCATTTCTCAGCCAGTTGTATATAGATGTGGGGATGTGTGTCTATTTGCACAGAGTACAGGATGTGTTAAAATGATTAAACTATAGCACAAGCACTAGTTTTGCTTCTCTTTTTAAAAGGCTTGTCGAATTGCTAAGATACAGAGAATTGCACAAAACACAGGGGACAGCTTTAACGAGAATTTCATGTTCCTGGCTCTGCACTTTTCAGCTCAAGTCAATAGCTCTACTTGCTGTTTTGTATTCAGCACAATTAAAATATAATCTTCTTTGCAGTGGGCTGCTACAAGGAAAGGACAAGGGATGGAGATGAGGATTTCCATAAATAACACCTGAAATTATCATTATTGTGTAAGGTTGCTCTTTTAAATGACAATAAAAAAAGCCTGGCTGACTTTAAGGCATGGAGGCTGTGGTGATAGAAGCAACCTAATTTACTTGTAAAATCACAATTGTGGGTAGTGTCAAACATGTTAATGGTGCTGCCTTGCTTTTTTCAGGCAAAACTTTACAGAGGACTGAACATAGAAATGTACTGTAGTTCCATTATATAAAGGACAGCAGGGTAAAAAGGAAAGGGCTATGGAAAAATACACCAGATACTACAGCGATTTCAATTAATATATATTAATTGAACTTATTTAAAATGTAATGTAGAAAGTGTTTATTGTTTGTATTATGCATTAGTAATGCAGAATACATAGTAAGGCTATGTTTGTATTTGTTGATTTGATTTTATGATTAACAGCCATAATTAAGATAAGAAATTTATGTTAGTTAATAGATTTGACTTTTTATGTGATGTTTAGTTTCTTTTCTACAGAAACTGAAGACATGTATAAAAAACATAATGTATTTGTAATATGTTTGTCTCCACCTAAGAAGGGAAATCCTAAGAAGGGCAAAGACCCGAAGTCTGGGAGAAGTGGTTGTGGAAAGAAGAATGCGCTTCGTGGGGCATGTTCTGAGAATGGCCGAGACCCGCCACGCAAAGATGGCGATGTGGTGGACACCAGCGCATGGAAAACGAGGTATCGGACGACCGAGAAACACATGGCGACGGACGTTTATGGAAGATCTGCAAGCTGTTAATGTCAACTGGGATGCAGCGGAGGCCAAGGCTGCAGATCGAGATCAGTGGAAAAAGCTTGTTGCCCTATGCGCCCCACTGCGCGGAAGGACATAAAGAAGAAGAAGAAGAATATGTTTGTCTTATGCTTTGTTTTCTTGCCTTTTATTTTGAAGTGTTGCTCTGTAGTCCATGTTTCTGGTCTATGTCTCTGGTCAAAACTATGTAGTTTTGTTGATTTACCCTGCCCTGACACTTTAAACCTGTATATAGATCCATATACATGTCCATTTCATGTTTTGGACAGCATGTTACAGAATAACCAACCCAATTGACTTTTTGGGGACATGTTAATGATTGGGAATTCCCAGATGACCCCCATTTTACATGGCAGTAACTTGCACTGCAGCAGTTTAATATTAGGAACTCATGACATTCTGCTTTTGAGAATGGGACTTTTTCTCTGGAGTCAAGTACATGCTTCAGTTTTGCAATGCAGATAACAGTTCACTGCACTCATAAAAAGACATTCAAGCTCAGTTTAATTTTTGCAGAAACTGAATACTTTATAAAGGAATGTTAAATGTGTTTGTAGCTACTGTTAAAATCTAGTGTCATCTAGTGAGTCACTTGCAAATAATGCAATAAATGTATTTTATATTCTAGAGAAATTGCGTTGTGGAAAATTATGCTTTACATATTTATTTTTCATTTTTTATGTGGGGTAGGTGTTAATACAATCTTGATTATAATATTTGCAACTAACTCTTACCAGCTGAGCTCATAAATGATGTAATCAGTGTATCATCAAAGCTGCATTGTGTTGGTGAGTGTAATGAAGCTATATTGGTCTGCATGATTACTCCAGTATCAGAGAATTATATGGCATTATGCTGGTATAGAATTTTGAAAAGTAATAATTCTGTTCTTTTCCAGTATTGTGACTGACTATTTTTTCACTGTATATTTTTAGTCTGAAATGAAAAGAAGGCTATGAAAATGTTTATTTATGCAGGAAGTAAACTCCAACTGCATTATTTGCAGAGATGACTGACAAATCTATGTCTTTGCTTTTCAAAATGTTTCACAAGATGTTGCCTTTAAATTGAAACCTTCCACCTGACTGCAGTTTAATATGCATTCACTCCTTCCACTTCGTTCCATGATTTATCAGAAGGAAACTTGATTTTAGAATCCCACCATGCACGTTATAATTTGACTTTTCCCCTCTGACTTTTTGTTCCTCTAGGTTTTGTGTGCAGAGTAGCACCGTTATTTTGCTATGGTGGGTTCTCTGCCCTCCTTAGAGCAGGGCGTGGATAGAGTAGTATTCTGCTCCCCCTAGAGCTCAGCCTAGCTTCTATGCAGTCAGCTCTGTGGCACTCTTGAATGGTGTGTTGAGGGAGACCTGTGTTCATATCTCACATTGAACACCTCCTTGTGTATGTAGCAAGTTGTTGAACTTTTTTTTACATCAATAGTGATTCATACCATTTACTGTTTTTGCACAGAACAGTAAAGAAACCCTCTCGGATAAGTGTCCTTTGGAGGAAGTACCTGTAAATGCATAACTACACAAAAACACATTATATAATACACAGTTTACATTTGTATCAACTAATGTACTTTTTATATTTGACTGCAATATGACTTGCAGGAGTCCACATTTGCAGAGAGGCCTGCAGAGAGGGAGTCTGCACAGATAAGTGATACAGAGGTGGACTTTTGTTGAATTTTTTTGTATGAGGCATGTTTTGAGAGTTCAATTTATTTTGTCTGCATAATTTATTAATCTGCAGCATAAGATTGAATGTTTGTAATTTAAAAAAACAAAAACTGAGGGGAGAAAAGATGACCCAACAGCTAATAAAGAAAATTGCACTAGAAATACAGGTGCTGCAAAAGGAACTTTAGAGTAAGTACTAAAACACCATTTCACACAGAGCACTACTGTTGACCCTGCATAACAATATCTGTCAATATCTATATCAAACAATATCTATATTTGCCTTGTCGGTAGTTTTTTTATTCTTAAAGTGTTCCACAATCCTATCCCATGCAACTTTACCACTAGGCTGGTCCAAGTGCACTGGCTGGAGGTCATTGGGCTGCACCTCTTCCTTTCTAATGGTGGCAATGTTGTGTAAAACAGCACATGCGACAATAATGTTGCATGCCCTGTCAGGTTTAACCTTCAGACTTTTCAGACACTGAAATCTTCCCTTTAGTTGCCCAAAGGTCATTGCAATTTCATGCGTGCCCTTGTCCTGCTAGAGCTGCATTGTAATGGGTTTGTGGCTCAGGGTTTGGGTCAGGGAATGGGGTTATAAAAAACTGCCTACAGGCATAGACCCTGTCCCCAAGCAGGATCCCATCGTAGCTATCTGTACAATGGTAAAATACAGTTGTGTTAGGCCAAGAATAAGTGTGTAAAATGGTGAGCTTGACATTCTTATGTCATGCACAGATCCTGGCCATTTGGCTTACACATTTGTGAAATGGCACAGAGTCACACACCATCTAAGACATTTTTAGTCAATCAACTGCATATTTATGGAATACATTGTTGTATATATTACCAATCTAAAATATTAAGAATTGTAATAGTAACTCACCTGTAATCATGTATAATCCCCTTCATTGGGGCCTGGTGGGGCCTTGATATGAATGTGTGTGCAGTCTATGGCACCAATCACATTAGGAAAGCCTGGGGGACAATCAATTCATATTTACTGGTGTGGTCTCATATGATTTTCATTAACTAGTAGAATGTACCTGCAATGGCGAAAAAGCTCTCTTTTACAACTTGTAAAACAAGCCAACTTAAGTGGCTTGGAAAGACCACAAAAACCCCTAAAAACTGCTTGAGGGCCAAGTAAACTTTGCGAATGGCACAGCAGACAGCACTTTTGGCCAAGTTCTCAGCATCACCAATAGTGTAAAAAAAAGTGCCACTCGCAAAGAATCTCAAAGCGATCCAGTCGCTCCCCTTATATGGCTCGTTTCCCTAGTCCCTCACTGTCTGGTCTACAGATCGCACTCCATACGATTACTCCTGATTCCTGCCTGCCTCCTCGAATTYCCTACGCCGCATAACTCTGTTTCTGATTTTGCATAAGTGGACTCTGGTTATCACCCCACGCCAAGGATTTCCAGATAAGACATTCCAGTTACCTTCCGCCTGTGTTATTATACTCATTTGTCAATAAATCACCTTATTGTATGCACTCACCTCTGTCTCTGGTCCTGTTTCTGTTCCTGTGCGTGACAATCACGCTGTGCTAATGGGTCCTGTCTGTCTCGCAAAAAGCAATTAATTCTAAAAGCTCTGCGAATTATCCTTCCGCAACAGGTTGCTCTCGTAAAAACAGGCAAGACGTGGCTGCAACAAATGTCCCGTATCACCTCCGCTTATAAAGCCCTGATCTAATTCTGTTTACATTAAATAAGCCTGCTCCCGATCAGGTTTAAAAATAACCGACCCATTGGTAACTTCAGGATGAGCGTTGAGGAACCAAATAATCCAAGATCATGTCAAATTGTCAACAATCAAATCCAGTTGAGTTAGCGACTTATGAAGAATGGGCCTTAGAGCCATAAGGGATTTGTTGTGCCCATGATGTTTTGTTTGTGTGTTTGTCTCTCTCTCTCTCTTTCTCTCGCTACCTATCTTCACAGAACAAGTGTGTGATAATCTGAGTTACATTTATGATTTAAGTCCATAAATTTTGTTAATGATTTATTCTCTTATCTTTGGGGTTAGTAGGGAGGTGGGTGCCATTTTATTTTGAATTATACTTTTTCTCCTGGTTATGTTCAGTTAGGGCATAGCTTATTTAGCTGATTTTGCAACACCCCCTTCTGAACTTGCTACCCCTTTTTCTTATTGTTTGACTTTATAAATAAAAACAAATATTGTTTTGAAAAATGATCCTGTGCTGTTATTCTGAGTATTTTACTCTGCTGCCGCACACCCATTCAACACCATCCATCTTGCTGTTGCATTTCTGCGCTAAGTAGGGAAACTGGCATAGAAAATGTAATGGTAGCACTAAAGAATACCAGCCAATAATAAAAGTTTTGCTGCAAAACACTTTGTATTGTATCTTTATTGAATGTATTTTTGCTAGTTATTGGAGGAATAGACAATATGAGCTAATCATGATCCTGAAAGCAAATCTAAAATGCTTTATAAATAAAAGCTTTGTTCTATGAAATGCTTTGAAGAGAAATCATATCAATTGTGCATTCATGAAGCTTTGTCTGCTCTACACCACAAACATCAGTTAAGTCGTTTGCACTTACATGTCCCAGCTGTAAGCAAAAATACTTCTTGCCAGAATGAAATGGATCAATCTGTGTCCTGACAAAATGCCACATATAATGTAGAATGGATGTAAATCCACAGCTGCTTATATAATCGTTAAACTTTTTTTTTAAAAACACTCGGCCCTCTAGAATTTAAAAAAGCTTAAATTTAAAAAGCTTAAAATTAAAGTTTACCAAAAAACGAAAATCACCAAAAATGAAAACTTTGTCATAATTTGCATGGAACAAGAACTCTAAAATTGTGAAGAATCTTTAAAAATACTGCTGTAAATCCTCATAAATGACAAGAAAATGTAAATTAAACGAAAGCATTATCAAAAACAGTATCATTAAATAAGTCTATATGACTCGCTTCATTCTGAGCCTTCTGAAGTCATCTGATAGCTTTAAGGAACACAGCTATGTCTTATCTAGCATCTTATCTTGCTGTTTTTATTTATAAGCACAGTGGAGGAATAGAGTGATAACCCTGGATGGCTCGAGTAGGTCTGAAAAGTGTATGTTATGCCTATATAACATACTACAATGGGAATGTACATATAGGACACATTGGCAAACAAATCTTCATAGGCACTATTGTAATTCATCATAGGTGTGCTTACAATGCAAAGGCTGTTCCAAAAGAAGCATGACTATTCTGCATTCTAAGATTCCATCATAGACTAACTGTGTCTTTTATGAAGGCAATCCCAGAATGCATTGTGATGCAAGCTTATTCAACAAATAAAAATAAAAAAAAGCTGCACAGTTTTTGACTCTGTGATGAGGCATTTACATTCAACAACACCCCCTCAACCAATAAGGACACCTTTTAGATGAGATCAACACCTTTTATGTTTACTTTGATCAATCAACCAAAGCTAACTTCTGTCTGATGACCTATACTCACTTTTTCCTCCAGGAATGTGCGCTCCATCCTGAGTAAACAGAAACAAAGCTGCAGGTCCTAATGGCACTCGGGGTACTCAGGGTCTGTGCAGAGCATCTTAAAGGGGTTTTTACAGACATTTTTAGCCTGTCCACTCTCATTAAGAAGCCACCTCTACTTCCCTAGCAGACTAAGGAAAGCTTAGTTGTCTATTCTGTTCCTGACATACCTTTAACAGGTTAAAAATCTGCCTATATATCACTGGTGTCCAGCTACCCTCCATCAGGGACATTCAAATCAAATCAAATTTTATTTGTCACATACAAGATCATACACAGTACGACATGCAGTGAAATGCTTTATACGACTGTCTTACAGAAAAGTAAA
>JAZGTI010009956.1:0-18221 GCA_036877585.1 Botia kubotai
CATATTAAAGATATACAAACAATATGGCAGCAAGCAGGGAAGAACTCATTCCGAAAAAATTCATCCGTAATCTGGCAATGGTTCGGTTTTGGGGTGTCAGAAGAACAACAAACAACACCCCGCTGCAAAGTGTGTTTGAAGTCTGTTGCTAGCAAAGGTAGCAGTATGACCAATTTACTGCAGCACCTCAAACAGAAACATGCTGCCGAGTAGGAGAAATGTTGCACCCTACGACATGAAAAAGATTGTGGCAGCACAAGCACACCCGCCAAAAAACAACCTACAGTTGTAGAATAATTCACAAACTGCATCCGCTATGATTAAAATGGGGCCCGGTGGAAAGCGATCACGGATGCTGTCGCAATGTATATCGCAAAGGATATGGTGCCCATATATACTGTGGAGAAGCCGGGGTTCAAAACAATATAAAGTTAAAACTTGTTTTGAACAATTTCTTTGTCATCTGCAGATTGATTTTAAGTAGGGGGGAAAAAAGCGATTTAAATCGTAAATCAGATTTTTTGTAAAAAAAATCAGGGATTTTTTTTTTTAGGC
This sequence comes from Botia kubotai, assembly GCA_036877585.1. Taxonomy (NCBI): domain Eukaryota; kingdom Metazoa; phylum Chordata; class Actinopteri; order Cypriniformes; family Botiidae; genus Botia; species Botia kubotai. The sequence continues at coordinate 556 of JAZGTI010009956.1, forward strand.
CATATCGCCCAGCACTACTACAACCATGTCTGTACTTCTCCATCAGCATTCTCCGAGCAAAGATTGCAACTGTAGTGCTCTTTCAGGGCATAAAGCCATACTACTACCTACTACCCTCCTTAACCTAGCTTTCACTACTCTTTTCCATACCTTCATTGTATGACTCATCAACTTTATGCCTCTGTAGTTGTTGCAACTCTGCACATCACCCTTGTTCTTAAAGATAGGCACCATTACATGTCAACACAGCAAAGCGTTGAGAGACAGCCTGAGATCCTTTTTGGCATCTTGCCCTCTAATATCTTGATGCGTTACTTAAGAACCATTTGTTATCACAAAGATGTGAATAACTTTTTGTCATGAGTGTCCCTAGATGATGCACACAAATCGGACATACAGCATAGGAGGAGTAAAAAAATGTAGGTTTTCAAATAACATAAAATGGCAGAAAGGAAGTACACCTATGACAAATGTGAAATCGTAGCACTCAACATAAGCCAGAGAATCTAAAAAGGTCAGTCATGACAATAAGGTAAATTAATCAAGTTAAGTAGTTTCATAAGTTTTGCTATAATTTCAAACAACTAGGGGCCATCAAAAAAAACTACTTTTTTTTACTCCTCCTATGCTGTATGTCCGATTTGTGTGCATCATCTAGGGACACTCATGACTATGTACGTACCCTCAGACAATGGGGATGATAAACCATACTAAGTTTTATAAAGTTATGCAATTGCATTCTTAAACGTTTAGATTTTATGATGAAACTTATAATTGCCGACCAAAAAATGGTTCTATAGGCTGCCATAGACTTCAAGAGCATTAGGGTCTTCTTTCAGTGTATGCATAGAGTGCATGTTAGTAAACAATTCTGTACATATCATAGCATACTTTTTTATAATGTCATATGTCATTCAAGAACCCTTCTGTGCAACAATATTACTGCAACAATATTTTTAGTAATGTTAATTGAATTATTTCTAAATAAACAAGATAGGAAAGAAACAAAACACTTTGCAGAGACCAATTTACGAGTTTACCACATTACTTCAAGTATTGAACTCACCTTTAACAAACTCAATAACGCTGGGTTTCCCTGCAAGATCCTGGCAAAATTGTAAACTAGGAACAGAGACCAAATAACAGGTAAATAAAGGATCAATACATGATTAACAACATGTGCAATACAAATATTATACTCTCATTTCCAATACAACACTGACTTTGATTAAGGTATACGGGATTGTCTTTGCTTTAACTAGCCACCATTATGTATGGTTTTTATTGAACTCATTCACCCCATTACTACAGAATATTTAACCTTACTTGAGTTATGAAGCTGTTCTATCAAATATCTAAGAGCTGTGGCAGTCAAGCACCACCACAGTCAAATTAAAACTGTTAAAACTTAACAACATTTCCAGGAATGTACATGGGTGTGATCCCCAGTAAAGACCAGTTTCAAAGGAGAACACGGGGGTATCCCCAAATCTGGCCAACTAGACTATGTTTTAAGATTATAATGCTCACATATATTTTTCAAGGTAGTACCACAGTACATACTTGAACGTTGTTTTGAGAACAAACCATATGAGTGTTATCGGCGCAGTTACACGCGCTCTTCTGATCATATAGGCTGCCTGTATTTATTGGAATGTATGAAACATCACACACGAGTCACAACACACTGTAACACAAACTGATGTGAGCTACGCTGATGCTAACAGTGCTAACTGTAAGTTCATTTACACCACATTCATTAACATTAATAAAAGCACGGGCTTAATTCACTTTTAAACACGCGCCGAAATTTATATAACACAGGGGTTATATTCTTCTCTTAGTTACTAGTATGTGAAGGTTTGCTCGCTATTTTATTAAACTTTCAGGGAATGAGTGTTCACAACGAAAAGATTTTAATGTGTTTAAGCGCGCTGATATCGCTCAAATGATGCGCGCGTCACTTCTTTTCCACCCTTGCCAGGTGTTTGTGCACTAAATCCTTACTCACAACTTATTTTTTCCAGACTTGTCCCAGTTTTTGACCCAGTCAGACGGGAGGACCAGCGCCGCCATCTTCCTCCGCACGCACGCGCTCACTCTCTTTCAGAAGTGGCTGCGCGCGCGTACCCCAAGCCGGATGTTTAGGGCGAGCGTCGGCGTGCTCGAATATGTTCAGTTTATAAAAAAGAGAACTGACCAAATTATGGCGCTCCTCATTTCTTTATTGTTTGCAGTAAGGTGACGTCTCTCCCTTTCTCGGCATCTTTTTAATGGAATGTATTACATTACAGAAATAAATAGGACATATTTATAAGTGATGTTTTTGGCCCAAGGATGATTTTCAAGAAATACTTTTAAATTAGGGGTTAAATGATCTATAATACCTTATGGCTATGTATTTTTTGTGTATTATATTCCTTAATTCTTAAGATCATTCATTCTTAACTTATGTTAGCATGTCCATGGATTTTGTAAAACATTTATCAAAAAATGAGAATGGTTATGGTCAAACACATCATCACACAAAATAAAATATAAAAATCACATCAAACAAATCACACAATCAGATCTCCTGGCCATGTTATAATGTTTTAACATGCATTAAATCAGTGTTTCTTAATCAGGAGGCCAGGGCCCACTTGGCAGCCTCAGCAAACTTCCAAGGGGGCCTCAAGATGAGATGACCTAAAATTAACCATTTCCTAACAAATATAGATTTTTCTGATTATACCCAGCTCCAGAATATTTTATTGGGTAGAAGTTGTGAGTGGGTGGTCCTTATATAATGTTGTGGATGATGGAGGGGTGGGTTTAAAGTCCAAAAGGTTGAGAACAACTGCATTAAATTGTACAATTTTACAAAATTTTACAATAGTCAAAAGTGCCACTAATTGGACAATCACATGTGAAATGTTGTACATTTACATTGTCATTTAACAGACGCTTTTATCCAAAGCGACTTACAAATGAGGACAAGGAAGCAATTTCAACAACTATAAGAACAACAATGAATAAGTGCTATAATCAGGTCTTAGGTATTCCAACACAGTGTAAGAAGCAAATTAGTTTTTTAAATTCACCAGTTCGCACTAACATGCAATCGCAAATGATCACTGATGCATATTTGGCGTGCTGTCCGGGGGGAGGGCTCCAAGCTCGGAATTTGGCCCGAACCCAGAGTACTCCCTAAAAAGCCGAATAATTGCCGGACAGCCGCGGGAAGAAAAAATCCCTTCAAAAAAGTAAAGTCAATAATAGCGGCGCAAAGGCGTTTGAATAGAACAATGCTGGACCGGAAGGGCTCTCGCAGTGTCCGACGGGAGCTCGAAAAGCTCGCGGGGCTGGATGGGTAAGCCCCATCAGCGGTCGGGTAAGCCCCGTCAGCAGTCGGGTAGTGACAACGTAACGAAGGCAAAGTTTTAGCAATTAAGAAATCAGCAAATTACGAAATTGGTTGATTTTTACTCCGAACTTGAAGGGTATTAAACAATATGTGGAAAAAATTGAAAAACGACGTAGAAATGCGTGAAACGGACGGAGTTTGACTGGAAGGGCTCTCGCAGCGTCCGGCGGGAGCTCAAAAAGCTCGCGGCGCCGGACGGGTAAGCCCCGTCAGTGGTCGGGTAGTGACAACATAACGAAGGCAAGGTATTAGCAATTAAGAAATCAGCAAATTACGAAATTGGTTGATTTTTACTCAGAGCTTGAAGGGTATTAAACAATATGTGGAAAATTTCAAACGAAATTGAAAAAACAGCGTAGAAATGCGCGTAATGGACGGAAGATGGGATAAGCATAAAGCGAAGCTTGACCGGAAGGGCTCGCAAGCGGTCGGACAGTGGATTTTAACGAAAGCGATGTTACTAGCAATAAATTGATACTGCAAATCACGAAATACTTGATTTATTACTTCGGAGCCGGCGGTATTAAAGGACTACGCAGAAAATCTGAAACGAATTTGAAAAATGGGGAGGAAACGAAATAATGTGACGGCTAAAAAGCGGAATAAGGGCAAAACGAAACGCGGTATTCCACGAGAACTTAAGCTGAGGTGCTTGCAGCCTCGGAGGGGAAAGCCCGGCGAGCAGATGGTCTATTGGAAATAGACGAAGACGACGGATCTTGCAAGTTTCGTTTCTGCATTCTTTACTCGGGTCTTAACAGTGTTATACGAATAGGCGGACAATCTGGAATTAAAAGTGGTGTAAAAAACGAAATTAAGAAAACAAGGGGGCTGGCTCGCAGAACGGAGGACAAACGCAATATAGGGGAACAAAACGTTCAACCAGGAGGGTTCTTGCAGCATCCGACGCGAGCTTAATGCTCGCAGCATCGGACGGGTAAACCCCACCGGCAGTTGAACGAAAGCATTATCCCCGATGGGCTTACCTTTTGAGAAAAGCAAAATTTTGAAACTGGTTTCTCCATTCGCTGGGGGAGCCCTCGCAGCATCCGATGGGAGCTACGACGGCTAGCAAGACAGGCTCACTACTATTCAAGTGGGGAGGGCTCAGCCGGTGGCTAAAGAGAGGACGAAGCTCTGCCCGAGAACGGGGGCCTGCAATTAAACAAGTAAAGCTAAAATGTGTTTTTTTTTTATTTGACGAACGAAAATGGTGTGGTTTGTGAGATGAAAATAGAGGGAATAATTTCAAAAACGGTAAGGAGGTTAAAAAGTGGAGGAGCACAGGTGATGCTTATAATGAAATTGGCTAATTAGGGCTAGGTGAGCTTTTCGGATGTGAAAGTGGCTGGATCTAGTGTACGTTTTGAACGCTTCGGATGACCAGCGGCCTGGAGCTTGCCTTTGACCATGAAAGACCTTTTTGAGCGGCTGTGGTTGCTGCGCCTATATACGGAACGAATGACTAGAAAATTTCTCTGCTGGAATACCGGACTAAGTGAGGAATAATTTGCGTGTTTTTAAAACCGAACCCTTGTAACGGGGTGATAAGTCGTCGACGAAAATTGGATCGTTTGGAGACTGGACCAGGGAACGTCTACACTGCAGATAATTTAAGAGAGAGAGAGAGAGATACGGTTGAATGGGAGACGGTAAGTTAAAGGTATAAATAAAATGGCCTTTCTATGCTTGGTCTGTTTTACTTTGTTTAATAAAGTAATTGTTTTGTTGTCTAAAACCTGTAAGTCGCCAATAGTAGGATGGATAATCGGATTGAAGCGAGAAGTGATGGATAGTTCGGAGCACCGGAGAAAACCAAAGAAGGCCAAGATAAAAACATTGCGTAGAGAGTGCGAGCGGTGTCAACGGAGTGGTAGCCAAGACGGAGGGTGTAAATGCAGCTGGTGAGTATGTGGTATCGGGGCGGGAAGGGTGGATTCTTTAAATGCCTTTAATGAGGAGGGAGGTTTGTGAATTGTTAAACGCTGGGGACGGTTCGCAGAAAATTAATTTATGGAAAAAATTGTAGGCCGCTTAAGTAGCCTTTAATGGAACCGACTTGGATGTTTTTAACGCGGTGACTGTAAGATACGAAAGAGGTGATGGATAGGAGAGAAATCCGGAAAATGTAGGTTATACGTGAGGTAAAATGACTTTTAATTTTTCCGTGCTGAATAATAAAATTGAAGTGTCCTGTGAGAAAAGCTTGAAGGATGGAGTTAATGGAGGAGTCGAGGAGGTGGTTTAACGGGTGATTAAGAGGAAGATGAGTTGAGCGTAAGGAGGTACTGGAGTTGGGGATGAATCCGCTTCTGGAGCCAGCTGCCTGAATTTCTAAAAAGAAAAACGAGAGAGTCGATTTGATTTGGAACCCTGAAAGTGCTCCGTGATTATAACAATTGACTGTGAATTGACTGTGAAGGCTGGGAACTGAGGCGAATCGAGGAGCTGGGGTTGCCGTGTTGGCGCAAACCAGCGGCCCTGATAAACACCGCTGAAGCCCTCGGAGGGGGCAGCGTCAGTAAAGAGTTGGATGTCGAGAGGGGAGGATAAGAGGTTAATTTAAAGTTAACCCATTCCATTGGTTTAGAAACATAATCCGTAAATTTAGTTCGTTTTTACATTCATAGAATATGAATTTTGCCTTTCAACGCTTGGACGGAAGACGCGAGGGAAAGAAGATACGAAATGAACTGGAATTACGTGCATGGCAAAATTTAAATCACCGAGAATGGAGGACTCTTGTTTTGAACAAGATTGGTTAACTAGAAGATCGGATGCGACCAGGATAATTCTATCAATTTTCTCTTTTGGTAAGGAGGCCTGAAATTTAACGGAGTCTAAATTGAAATCGATTGTTGAGGCCGGACCTGATGTTTTGTCTTGGGCGATAGGGATCCCGAGTTCAGCGAACACTTTTAGGACTGGGAGGAGGTGAGCGGCTGGGACAGTGTCGTGAGGCGAAATTATTAGGAAATCGTCTTGCAAATGAAGAAGTTAAGGAATGTCGTAATTGTTGGACAAAATCTAGCATATGGCTTCTGACAGGGTGTCAAATGTTTTGGGGTTGCTTTTGCAGCCAAAGGTTAAATGCACGGCAAAGTAGAATTTATTGCCCCAACGGATGCCAAACAAATGTCATAACTTTGGACTGGTGGGCATTAATTAAAAAATTTAAGAGCTGCTGTTATGTCTATTTTAGGCAACCATGCAGCGTGGCCGACATTTTAAAACATTATCGCTTGGTCGATATCGTGATAATGCAGAACGTATTCTTTGAGAGGAATAAAGCTGTTAATGTTAGGGAATAGAGAGTTATGAGGGGCCGAAAAAATCGATTATCAAAATTTTTAGTAGCCAGGCAGATATGGATTTTGCAGAAACCTTCGAAGGGAGGCGATTAAAAAGGCTGATCATGAAACCCGACTCTAGTTCTTTTTAAATTAGCTCGTCTACTATTTTAGGCTCTGCTAGAGCTGATTGGAGATTATAACAGATAAAATTTAGAGTGGGGAGAGATTCGAGACCAGGATTAAAGCCGTATTTTAGACCGGACAGAAGAAAGTTGGTAAAGTTGGTGTCGGGGTGAAGAGACCATTCAAAAGCCAGGTGAGAAAGATTTGATTTAAGCATCTGGCAGATGCCCTTAACTAAGCGACTTGCGGCACACTGAAGCTACACACCTGACAGTGCATGTGCCCCCCGGGAAACGAACCCACAAACCCTGCGCTGCCAGGGCAATGCTCTACCAACTAAGCTACGGGAACACTTTCGTTTACAAGGAAGTTTAGATTTTATTTACGGGAGTCGAAATAATTATTTATTTATTATTAATAATATACGAAGACTTTGGAACAGCACAGATAGAGCGGGTGTGGGCTCCGCCACAAATTGTAGACGTGGAGGTAACGACAGGGCTGCCTCATACATTTTCCCACATTAAAAATATTGCGGACCTGTCTGTTAGACGAAATTGGGACATGTCTGCCTCTGAAATCTCTAAAAGAGCGATCTGCGATAGCTGGCTGCAGGACGTAGTTAGTACATTTAACAGTTCGATTCCGGGCATGGGGGAAATAATTAATTGAAGGCAAGAGGTAGTAGAATTGTTAATAGATCTACAAATAGTGCACAGAATGTAATGATTGCCTAAAAAATATACTGTTGGGGAGATCAGTGTCTGGGGCGTCCGAATAGGGACGCTGATTACACTGGGCGATGCGGACAGCGCATTTAGCTGAAAATCTTTTAAAATAAGTGTATAAAAGACTGCCGCCGTAACGCAGGGCAAGCTCGGCTATTATAGATAATTTTGTTTGCATCTTCTGTGAGAAAAACAAATTATCTCTAGTATAATGACCGAACACAATACAGAATTCTGGATAGGACAGAATGCGATGCAGTTGGCAAAAGAGAGGTAGAGAAAAGACGAAATGAAGAACGCGTTTGAGGAGGATTAAAAAGAGGAAGAGGGTCTGAGGCTGCAGCCTTTTGCGGAGGCAGGCTCACACTGGAAATGGCTCCCGAAAGGGAAGGAGGAAGAGGTGAAAGAGAAAAGGAAGGAGTGGAAGGAGAAAAAAGGTGGCGTTGGGGCGTGAGCCGCTAGCGGAGGCATCCTCACGCAAGGGAGTGCGCCTGGAGTTGGGAGTGTGCTGCTGCGGCAGGGCGCTGAAAGAGGTCCGGGCATGAGAAAAAAAATGGCTGGATTAATCGGTAGTATTGGATCATTTGATAAATCAATAGAACAGTGGAGTGCCTATACTGAACATTTTGACTACTTTGTGCTGGCAAACGTAATCAAAGAGGGAGCTATAGTGCCAACCTTTCTGAGTGTCATGGGTGTGAAAATGTTTAATCTGCTGCGGAGTTTGACACAGCCAGACAAAGTAGATGATAAATTCTATCAGGAAATAGTGATGTTACTCAAAGAGCACTATTCACCTAAACCACTGATCATCACTGAGAGATTTTGATTTCACAAAAGAAATCAGCAAGATGGCGAATCTATCTCTCACTTTGTGGCAGTGTTATCAGTGTTAAACGGTTATCTGAACATTGTGAGTTTGGCCAGTCACTGAGTAACACTATACGTGACAGGTTTGTCTGTGGTCTTCGAAGTGAGGCTATACAAAAACGACTACTAACTGAAAGTAGCTTAACTTTACAGAAGGCTATAGAGATCAGCATATCTATGGAAATGGCCGCAAAAGAGGCACAACAACTAAATGCATCTGCCCAAGTGCACAAGGTTTATACAGACACAAGAAACAAGTCAAAATCAGAAAAGGCATGTTATCGATGCGGAAAAGTGGGACATCAGCCTGAAGATTGTTGGTGTAAGGACATGAACTGTGAAAATTGTGGCAAGAGAGGTCACATTGAGCGTGCCTGCAAAAACAAAAAGACACAACCAAATAAAAACACTGAACCTAAAAACAAACATCATCAGAAATTCAAACAAAAGCATGTGAATCAAATGGAAAACACCCAGCAAACACAGAGTAATTCGGAAACAGAGGGGGAGGATGCTTTATGTGTCTTATCTGTTTCAGGAGATGAGCGAGGTTACTGGGTGACTCCTCTTCTAGATGGGAAACCAGTACGCATGCAGGTGGGCACAAGAGCTGCGGTTTCATTGGTGTCTGAGACAACATTTAAAGAAATGCTGCCGCATCGCACCCCTCAGCCATCCAACCTCACATTGATGACCTACACAGGTGAAATAGTTCCTGTTAAAGGGGTAATTGAGGTGACAGAACTCAATATGCAAAAAAGAAAACTACCACTATATGTTATTGAGGACAATCATCCAGCTTTGTTAGGAAGGACTTGGCTGGAAAAAATTAAGTTGAATTGGCAAGAGGTCCATCTGGTCAGTGAAAACGCAAAACTCCAAAGTATTCTAAAAAGTGCCCAGATGTGTTTAGTGATGGACTCGGAAGTATGAAGAACATTGTAGTGAAATTGACAGTAAAGCCAGGAAGTCAACCAAAGTGTTTGAAAGCCAGACCTGTAGCGTAAGCACTTAAATCCAAGGTTGAAGCTGAACTGGAGAGACTGGTAAAGGCTGGAGTTCTGCGACCAGTACACATGAGTGACTGGGCTACACCATTCGTGCCAGTCATGAAGAAGGATGGGTCCCTTCTGTTATTTTAAGGTGACCGTAAATCCGGTTCTGACCCCAGAGCAGTACCCCCTGAGGATCTCTTGGTCTTGCTGGTGGCCAACGGTTCAGTAAAATAGATTTGTGCCAGGCATATTTGCAGATGCATGTGGATCCAAGTTCTCAAGATCTCCTTACCATCGTGACACATAAAGGAATGTATCAATATCAAAACTCTTCCGTTTGGGATCACCTCAGTGCCGGCACTGTTTCAAAGAGCACTGGACCGCATCCTCAGTGGGCTGGCTGGGGTGCAGTGTTACCTTGATGATTTGCTTATCACTGGAAAGGATGACCAAGAACATTTGAGTAACCTGGAAGCCACCTTGCAGAGACTGCAGAGTTTTGGACTGAAAGTCAGAAAGGACAAGTGTGAGTTTTTCCACCCTGCTGTTGAGTATTTGGGCCACGTGATTGATGGTTCCGGGCTGCATAAGGCACCCTCAAAGGTAAAGGCGATTGTGGAAGCGCCAGCTCCACAAAATGTGAGTCAGCTTCAGTCTTTCTTGGGACTGTTGACTTATTACGCAAAATTTGTGCCAAATCTAGCTAACAGGCTGAAACTGTTGCACGACCTACTGAATAAATACAAAAAGTGGGATTGTGAGGAAACAATGTGAGGAATCTTTCATTGAGGTAAAAACAGCCTTAGCCCACTCTGAAGTCCTCACTCACTTTAACCCTGCTCTGCCAGTGCAGCTTGCATGTGACGCGTTGCCCTATGGCATGGGGGCGGTTGTGTCACACATCATGCCATCAGGTGAGGAAAAACCCATTGCTTTAGCTTCACGAACTTTGAGCAAGGCAGAATGCAACTACGCCCAAACTGAGCGTGAGGCACTTGCTATTGTGTTTGGGGTGAAGAAATTTCATCAATTCTTGTTTGGAAGGCAATTTACACTCCTAACAGATCACAGACCTCTCACCTCCATTTTTGGCCCACATTTGGGCATTCCTTCACTTGCAGCCGCAAGAATGCAGCGTTGGGCTCTTCTTCTTTCTGTGCATCACTATGATATTAAATACAGGCGATCGGAACATCATGCTAATGCTGACGGGCTCTTTCGACTGCCACTGCCCACTACCCATCCAGAACCAGCAAAGGCAGAAATGTTTCAAAGAGGTAGACAATTCCCTTGTTACGGCAGCTCAAGTTAAAAAGCACACACGTACTGACCCAGTGATGTCAAAGGTTTTGGATCTCGTGCTTACAGGGGAAGTGGGAGAAATGTCACCCCTCCTAAGACCTTATGTGAGTAGGAGAAGTGAGCTAACTGTTGAATCTAGTTGTCTACTGTGGGGTTCCAGGGTCATTATTCCACCACCATTGAGACAACGAGTACTGTAAGAATTTAATTCGGGACACTGCAGAGTAGTGGGATGAAGGAAATCGCCCGCAGCTACCTCTGGTGGCCAGGCGTGGACTCTTGAGATCGAGGAAAAAGCCAAATCGTGCAGTGCATGTCAAAAGCTAAGAAATACCCCTCAACCAGCTCCATTACACCCCTGGCAATGGCCTGAGAAGCCGTGGATGAGAGTACATATTGACTTGCATGTGGGCAGCCGTGGCCTAATGGTTAGAGAGTCGGATTTGTAACCCAAAGGTTGCAGGTTCGAGTCTCAGGTCCGGCAGGGATTGTAGGTGGAGATTGTTAATTACCAGCACTCTCTCCACCCTCAATACCACGACTGAGGTGAGACCCTTGAGCAAGGCACCGAACCCCCAACTGCTCCCCGGGCGCCGCAGCAATGGCTGCCCACTGCTCCGGGTGTGTGTTCACGGGGTGTGTGCGTTCACTACTGTGTGTGTGCGCACTTGGATGGGTTAAATGCAGAGCACAATTTCCGAGTATGGGTCACCATGCTTGGCCTCATGTCACGTCCTTTCCTACTTTGCAGGACCACTGGAAGACCATATGTTATCAGTTCTTCTTGATGCCCACAGCAAATGGCCAGAGGTGGAGGTAATGAAAAGCACGTCAACGGTGAAAACTGTGGAAGCCTTTCGTTAAATTTTTGGTCGTTTTGGTCTTCCACAGCAACTTGTCAGTGACAATGGGCCTCAGCTGGTCTCAGAGGAGTTTGAGGCTTTCATGAGGGCCAACGGGATTCATCACATTCGTTCAGCACCAAATCACCCGTCTACGAACGGCCTTGCTGAGCGGTTTGTCCAAACAATGAAGCAAGCTCTTAAGTCGACTCAGGGTAAAGGATCACTCAATCAATGTCTCAACACTTTTATGCTCTCTTATAGAAACACTCCCCATGCCACCACCAAAGTGTCTCCTGCCACCGCAATGTTCAAAAGACAGCTCTGCACACGTCTGGATTTGTTGAAACCTCAGAGAACAAAACTGACTGTTTAAGAGCAACAAAACATTCAGATGGAACGACGTCTAAAGGCAAAACATTGCTTATTCACACCCGAGACAAAGTGGTAGCTTGTAACTATGCAAGAGGTGCCAGATGGTTACCAGCAGTTGTGATTGCACAAACTGGGCCTGTATCTTACACTGTCGAACTCGCCGAAGGTCATCTCAGTTACTAGTTACTAGCTGCAAATTCATGTAACAACTCAGAAGAACCGGTGACGACAGATCCTTACCTAGAAATTGCTCCAGTTTACCATCAGATGTCTGAGCATTTTTCCACCCCAACCCTTGAAAATGCACCGACTGAGACTTCACCAAGTCAGGTGAAAGAGACTGTCTCAAGTAAAAGTTCGTCAATGCCCTTATCGAATCAAACTCCCACGAAAAAGAATGTGACTGTAAGTGTACCGACGGCCCGGCCGTATCCTCAGAGAGAACGTCAACCTCCTAATAGACTGACAGTTTAGTTAGTGACAAACCCACAGCATTGGGGCAGAATAATCCCCAGGGTTATGTCTGGGAATAGAGGTAGTCTACCCTATTTCCCTAGTTTAAAAAAAAAAAAGATTTTTATATTGTTATCTTCAAGTCATGTATATTTTCTAATACATTTGAAATGAAAAAGAAAAAAAATGTGTTACTGTTGAAGTAATGTTAATTTTCTTTACTGCTTTAAATTAGGAGGGAGGAAATATGTTGTGTATTTACAAAATGCAAATTGTCCCTTCTGTATTTCTATACCCTCCTATGTTACGTGATGAGTACGCAAACGGCGTAAGTTTTGGAGTAATCCCTTTAAGAGGAAAAATAAACGGCAAGCACTAGTTGAACGCTCACTCCTGTTTTGCGTGTATTTCTTAGAAAAACAAGTAATATATAACAGAGAGCATTGCAGTAGTCCACTCTGGAGAGAACGAGGAGTTGTGCTGCATGTTCCAATAGGAAGGGTCTGACCTTCCTGATGTTTTAGAGAGCGAATCTGCAGGAACGAGCGGTTCTAGAGATGTGGTCAGAGAAGCTCAGTTGATTGTCAATCATTACTCCAAGGCTTTTGACCGTCTTAGATGGAGTAATGGTTGCCCCATCAATCTTGATTAAGAAGTTATGATGAAGAGACGGGTTGGCTGAAACTGCAAGCATTTCTGTTTTTGCAATGTTGAGTTGAAGGTGATGGTCCTTCATCCAACATGATATGTCTGTCAGGCAGGCTGAGATGCAAGTTGGTACCGTGGGATCATCAGGGTGGAAAGAGAGGTAGAGCTGGGTGTCATCAGCATAGCAATGATAGGAAAAGCCATGTTTCTGAATGACAGATCCTAGAGACGCCATGTAGATGGAGAAGAAAAGTGGTCCAAGAACTGAGCCCTGGGGCACCCCAGGGTCTAGATGTTGCAGGTTAAACACCTCTCCCCTCCAAGACACACTGAATGACCTGTCAGAGAGGTAAGATCTGAACCACCGGAGTGCAGTACCTCTGACGCCCAGTTATTTGAGTGTAGTCAGCAGGATCTGGTGGTTTACAGTGTCAAAAGTGATGATTTGGAGTCCACTTTAGCCAGTCTGAGATCTTCAACGACCAAGAGCAGTGCAGTCTCAGTCGAATGACCTTTCTTGAAGCCGGATTGGTTGTTATCCATGAGGTTGTTCTGAGTTAGAAAGGCAGAGACTTGTTTGAACACGACTTTTTCCAGAATTTTGGCCATAAATGGAAGCAGGGATACCGGTCTGTAGTTTTCAAGTATTGCTGGATCTAGAATGGGTTTCTTCAGCAGTGGGATTACCCTAGCCTGCTCAAATGTAGTGGGGAAAATACCAGTGTGAAGAGATGTGTTAATTATGTGAGTAAGTGCTGGTGTGACTGCTGGAGAAATAGGTTGAAAGAAATAAGATGGAATAGGATCGAGCGGGCAGGTGGTAGGATGGTTAGATAGCATGAGTTTGGAGACCTCAGACTCAGAGAGCTGAGAAAAAGATGTGTTTGTGGTGTTAATGGCGTAGCAAGTCTGTCAGTTTGAGGTGTGGCGAATTGGGCACTGATTGTTGCAGTTTTGCTGGGAAAGAATGTAGCAAAATCATTAGTAGTGAGTGTTGGAGGTGGAGGAGGAGGACAGAGGAGGGAAGAAAATGTTTTAAAGAGCATGCGGGAGTTAGAAGCATTGTTAATTTTGTGATGAAAATATGTCTTTTTAGTAGTAGTGAAATTAGCTGAGAAGGAAGACAGAAGAGATTGATAAGACATGAGGTGTGCAGTATTTTTTGTCTTGCGCCACATTCTGTCCGCACCCCTGAGTTTAGAGTGATGCTCACGGAGAACATCACACAGCCAGGGTGCAGAAGGAGTGGTGCGGGCTGGCCTTGGCGATAGCGGACATACTCTGTCTAGACATGATGCTAGAGCGCTAGTAGCTAGTAGCGCTATTAGTATCATGTGAGGAGAGTTTGTTAGATGGAGGGAGTGCAGATGAAACCATAGTGGATAGTCTAGTGGGTGAAAGTGAGTGTAGGTTTCTGCGAGCGAAAGGTGACCTGTGGTGGGGTGTGTGGTGGTTCAGGAGTGATTTGGATGTTGAGAGTGAGAAGGAAATGATCAGATGTGTGAAGTGGTGTGACCAGTGTTTCATCAGTAGAGCAGTGTCTTGTGTAAATGAGGTTGAGCTTGTTACCAGAGTAGCTGAAGTGGGCACTCTGTTAAGGTCAAAAGAGGCAAGCAGAGTGTGGAAGTCAGTAGCTTGTATCTCAGCATGTAGAGACACCCCTGATCATTTACAATCTAATTTCCTCTTGCATTTGTCTATAGACTTGTTAATAAGCTGACTAGGTCTTCATTTCACAAGTTGTATCCTGTTAATGATGTTGTATGTAAAAAATAAACATATAAAGAAATTGTCTTCTGTTGTGTACCCTAGCAACCATATAATAAAATGAATAAGCCATATCTCAGCATTAGAACATTGTAGAGACATATGGATGGGTGTATTTTACTCCGGCTGTCAATGGGCTTTAGGTATTGCCCTGGCAACTTCCTGACCACACCCTAGCAACCATTAAGATCACCCCAGCAACCTTATACCATCATAAATAAGACATATTTTAGTCATGTTAGCATCATGCTAATTAATGCTAAAACATATTAGCATCATTCTAATTTATGCTTAAATGTGCTAGAATCATGATAATTAATGTTAAAGCATACTAATATCATTAATGTCATGCTATTTAATGCTAGATATTTCATAAAACATGTTAACATCATGTTGAAATATGCTAGTATCATTTTAAAATGTAGTAGCATCATGTTAGAATGTTTTAGTGTAATCAGAGAGCTTCCATTTATTTGGGTTTGGTCCAATAAGTATTATCTCTGTCTTATGTGAATTAAAAGAGCAAATTATGAGTCCAATCCAATTGCTTTATGTCTTTAACACAGTCTGATAATTTGGATAAGGTAAGAATATCTTTTGGTCTTGATGTAATACATAGTTGAGTATCATCAGTGTAACAGTGAAAATGACTCTGATGACTCTCATTTACATTACATTTATTCATTTGGCAGACGCTTTTATCCAAAGCGATTTACACGCGACAAGAGCATTAAATATTTTGTGCTAAAAACCAACAAGCCGAGTCTACAAACTACATTTACAAGTGGATATTGTATTCTGTTACTAGAGACAGGATGAACAAAAGGTTTATTTGTAGGAAAGAGAATTAGAGCATTAGGGATTGGTCAGGTGTCTGCGAAACAGGTGTGTTTTGAGTTGTTTTTTGAAGTTTGTGATGGTCTCAGCAGCTTGGGTGGAGGCTGGGAGTTCATTCCACCACAAAGGAACAGAGTGGGTGAAAGTTTTAGAGCATGATCTGGTACCTCGTTGTGGGAAACGATTAGACCTCGCTCATTAACTGATCATGACTTCTAATAATATTTCTGAGGGGTAGCATGTATAATGTGAATAGCAGAGGGCCTAAAATAGATCCTTGAGGCAGGCCATATTTTACTGGCATTATTTAGATGATTCCCCATTTAAATGAACAAAATGGTAGTGGTCAGACAAGTAGGAGCGAAAACCACTTAAGTGCCTGTCCTTGAATGCCAATGTAATTATGTTGTCGATCCAACAGCAAGACATGGTCTGTAGTTTCAAATGCTGCACTAAGATGAAGTTAAACTAACAATGAGATGCAACCTTGGTCAGCTGCTAGAAGTAAATAGTTTTGACCAGTGCAGTTTCTGTGCTATAATGTGATCTGAATGCTGACTGGAACTTTTCAAAATTATTGTTTCTGTGTAAGAAAGCACACACTTGCGTGGACACAACCTTTTCTAATATTTTAGACATAAATGGGATATTTGAAATGGGTCTATAGTTTGGGAATTCATCTAATTGCGGTTTCTTCATGAGAGGTTTAGTAACTGCTAACTTGAAGGGACTCGGGACATGACCTAAAAATAGAGAGAAGTTAATATTGAGAAGAAACTCCTCAGCTACTGGTAACAGCTCTATCAATAGTTTAGTTGGTATGGGGTCTAATAAGCATGTTGTTGGTTGGGAAGTAATGATAACTTTATTGAGATCATCCTGGCATATAGTGGTAAAGCATTGCAGCTGTTCTTGAGGGGCAGTTTTTAACAAGGGTGAATCTTCAGGTAATGTCGCTGGTTGTAAATTGAGAAATTGTGAAATCGTTAGTTTTCCTAATATTCTTACATAGGAAAGCCCGTAGAACAGTTATGAATTTGGCACACTGATAGAGGACTGTATGAACATAACCACACCAACTTCGGAGTCCCAAACTCAATCCCTCTTGCGCCACCAACTGACCAAACATTAACTTACATTTGTGTTAATAACTTGTGATCCATAAGGGTTAAATTCTTCTTTCCTTTCATTCCTTGTCTCATGCCGAATCGAATGCACCCTATGACGTCATTTTACGTCATAATATCCTACTTTTTCCTACTTTTTTGAACTCCTCTTAAGGCATTTGTCAGATTTGCATACATTTTGGCCTGTTCATCATACAACGTGATCACATCCGTTCAGAGGACTTTTACTTTTTGGAGCTTCTTAGGTTAATGTGATGAAGGTTAATGTAATGTGTTACAATGTGTTAT
Source organism: Botia kubotai (assembly GCA_036877585.1). NCBI lineage: Eukaryota > Metazoa > Chordata > Actinopteri > Cypriniformes > Botiidae > Botia > Botia kubotai. The sequence continues at coordinate 17,610 of JAZGTI010009956.1, forward strand.
CATTGTGGAGATGTTCAGGAAGGTGAACTTGACCTTCACTCTTCACATCCTCAAAAATAGGTGCTCATTTTCATTTTGTTATTAACATGTCCTATTCATGATTCCTGTCTGTATCAGCCCAATGGGGGCAGTCTATGCTCTGTGGATGTCTCCATGCTGAATAAGGCCCAAGAAATGTTAAGTCATGAAATAGTAAAAAATCGTACAGTTTTTTTTCTCCATTCTGTATTTACCGGAGTACAATTTCTGATGTAAATTGTCAGTTTGGCTTTCATCTTTAGTCTTGCACCATAATAATTAGAAAACAGAATATTGCACACCATTCGTGTTTTTGACTGTGATGCTAAAAATAATGCTCATGCAATGCTCGTGCATGTTTATGACTCAAGTGCAATAACATTTGTCTATGTAACTGCTCAGAAGTTTCCCCAACCCATAGATATTTCATATAGTTTATATGTATAACTTGTTTTGTTTGCACTCAGAGCCAGACCAAGGAGATTTTCTCCTTTTTATTCAATTCAATTCAATTCAATTTTATTTGTATAGCGCTTTTCACAAAGGACATTGTTACAAAGCAGCTTTACATGTATGATAAATGTACACGGCACA